>PVJD01000587.1:245000-255000 GCA_004026545.1 Mormoops blainvillei
GCTAAATAAACTCCAAGCAAAATTTCTAAAATTTAAATTAATAAAATTTTAAAACATTTCATTTTTTTATGCCAAAAACAAGCTGACATTTTGAATGTTTCTAAATTCTGTGTACTCTATTTTTTCCTGGAAAAAAAAAATCAATATTGACAAGGTCAAACAAATTTAAAAATACCAAAACCCATAAAATTATGAAACATTTAAAATAGGTCATATGATTATCCCTTAAGAGAAAAAGAAGGATACTATATCCCAAATTTCTCCTACACCCAAAGATAATTCCATTTTGCCTACACAAAGTGTTAGCTTTGCACAAGACACTAGACTCAATTTTTAGAGGTGTAAAGTACATTTGTTGTAGGTATAGAAAATTTCAGCCCTCGCTGGCGTGGCTCGGTGACTCGAATGCCGGCCTGCGAACCAAAGGGTCGCTGATTCGATTCCCAGTCAGGGCACGTGCCTGGGTTGCAGGCCAGGTCCCCAGCAGGGGGCGCATGAGAGGCAACCACACATTTCTCCCTTTCTCTCTTCCTTCCCCTCTCTCCAAAAATAAATAAAAAAATTTTTTTTAAAATTTCAGAAGAAACTAGTTAATATGTTTGCCGAGTAATAATTTTGATTTAAATTGAGGATGTATGTGCACGAGGAGCCTATCCGCCCTAGTAGAGCATAAGCCTCTTGAGGGAACATAATCCAGCTTAGCCCAAGACACAGCTTTCCACAGAGTGGCGAGCATATGTCCCATGAGAGAGAGAGAGTGAGAGAGAAAGAAAGAAATATACACACACAATATGTTAGGGTGTCTGGTTAAAAAAAATAAGAGAATTTAACAAATAAACCCGCCCCTTTGTCACTCATTTGTTGACCTAATTTCCCCCAGTCCTTTGCCTTTCATACTTCTGCTAAGGATATGGTTTTCTACCTTCCAATCAGAAAGCCAGGCAAACAACCTGACCCAAAACATCAGGATGCCAGTGTGCTGACTCAAAGAACATGCAACAGACAAATGGTTTTGAGAATAGTACATTCCACTTCCTTCATCCCAGAGACAAAGATCTCTCTTCCCTGCTACTGAAAATCTACACTGATTTGATGGACAAAATATCATTTAAAGGAAGGTTTTTAAACTGACCATACTTTTCTTTACCAAACATTCATCAGTAGTCTGAAAACTCAACAGGGGCAGCTACAATGGAAACATAGAAAACTAAAATTGAAATAGGAAAAAACCAGCCAAGTAGACCATGCAGGACTCTCTTTCCACCCAGGGCCTTGTAGGCAAAGGTATTTACCAACTGACCAGCATTTTTGATAATTTATGGAAGAGAGGTGACAGAAACATGGGAAAGAACCAAAATCAGGTCAAGTTTTTTTAAAAAAAATTCACCTTTATTTTGGTTTCTTCACTTCAAAAAGTGTTGCCCCTAATAATCAAAACTAGTTGATTTGCAAAAACAAAACAAAAAAAGGTGTTACTTAACAAATAAAGCAGATTTGTGAAAATTTAGATCAGTCTGAGAATATTTATTTTTAATACTATAGAATTGACAGGCTTCTTTTTATGAAAAAGAGTATGTAACAAAAGAGAATCTATCAGTCATCTGCAGAGAGTTTTACTTAGACTGATGTTAAATAATGTCATCATTGAGATGAATGATAGACAAGGACATATGTCTACTCACTTTACGGGTAACAGAGAGAGGAGAAAGGAGGAAGGATGAAATTTTCAAAAAAGATTAGAATGAGTAGCATAAATTTAAGTCCTGAATCTAAATAAAAAGTAGGTAGTGAGATTAAAACCCAAAGTATAAAATAAAATACACAAGTCCATATATGTACTTATATGTACCTATATATATTTAGATATGCATATATGTAAATGATTGAATAAACAAATGGAGAGAAGAAACAAAACTTCCTTAGAGAAGAATTTCAAATAACATATCTAGATGCTTCCCTTCCAGGAGGTAGAGTTTAATCTCCCTCCTCAACTTGAATGCGGGCTAAATTTAGTGATTTGCTTCCAAAGCACAGAGAGAGCATAGGAAGGAAAAAATAGCAACTTCACAGTGGAGAACTCTGGCAAACACTACCTTAGCCAGAGATTACGGTTAACATAACTAGGAATAAGTGATAGTGATATCATGTACCTCCTGATATGATATGCTAAGGGAACTTCACCTCTGTGGTAGTCTTTTCCAAAACCTCGGATCCCAACCTAACTGTAAGAAAAACATCAGACAAACCCAAACTGAGACACACTATGCAGAATTGCCTGGTTAATATTCCTCAAGACCATCCTGGTCATCAAAAACAAGGCAAAACTGAGTAACCGTCACACACCAGAGGAGACTTAGGAAGCATGAAAACTAAATGCAACATGAGAGTCTGGACTGGATCCTGGACCAGAAAAAGTCCGTCAGTGAAAAAAGTGGTGAAATTCAAATAAAGTCGGGAACTTGGTTAAGGGTATCAAGTACCAATGTATTTGTATAATAGTAATGTACCAATTGCTTGATAATTATTGTCTTAGGGTTGACAAATGTACTAAAACTGAGTGGCAGGTATAAGGAGAACTTAATAGCTTTGTACATTTTCTGTCAATTTAAAATTATCCCAATAACCATTTTCTTTAAAAAGTAAGAACTTTCTAGTGGACTTGCTGCCCTCAGAAATGGCCTCATGAGAAATTTAACCCTTCCATTAACCACCAAAAAACACCCCCAAAAACAGAAAACCCAACTCCTGTGGCTTTTGAAAGAGTGTTAACTAAAAGAATCCCTAGAGTGTATGATAAAATTATAATTATAACAAAAAAATAGTTGTACGTTTCCACAGTACACATATATAGGTAGATCAAACACATGCTGTTGTTTTGTTATTATGAGATAAAAAAAAATAGAAAAAGAATTCAGGAAATTGAGTCATTCTCCCATTCTATGCAGCTTTGATAAGACCAT
This sequence comes from Mormoops blainvillei, assembly GCA_004026545.1. NCBI lineage: Eukaryota > Metazoa > Chordata > Mammalia > Chiroptera > Mormoopidae > Mormoops > Mormoops blainvillei. Next base: position 247,961 of record PVJD01000587.1, read on the forward strand.
AATTAATCTCTCCCCATGCAGAGCATCATAGAAAGTATTTCAAGAGGTTTTGGAATTTCCAAAATTATCAGAGAACTTGAATATCAAGAGTACTTAAAGAAGGTGAAGGGTAAATTAATTTCTTCATATATTTCACATAACTATTTATTGGAATACTACTGACCATCACTGCAAAAATCACTATCATTTGAGTGCCTGTTATGTGCCAAGCACCTTGCTAAGCACTTTACCAAATCATCTTTAATCTATATAACAGTGAAAAATAGATGTTGCTTTCCAATTTTAAAGAAGAGCAAACTATGGCTCCTGAAGAAGCTACCCAACTTAAAACCAGTAAACAATGAAACTGGGATTCTAACTCAACAAGTGAAAATACACACAAATTATAATAGATGAGATTTAGGTAGAAAGAAGATAAAATCTGCTGACAGTAAGAGAGATTAAGCACTTCAGCAATATCTAAACAATGCTGTTCATTAAATAATGAAAAGAAAAACACCGAAATCAGAAGACCTAGATTTCTTCCCTTGTGCACGGATCTTGTTCATTCCTTTGTGTATTCCAGGTAGATTCATATAATGAGGTGACGTAGAGAAGAATTTAGGGTCGGTGATCCAAGTTCAAGTCCCGGCCTTTGCCCTTTCTGACTATGTGAGGAGGCTGGTCACTTATCCTGACCTTCTGTTTATCATACATAAAAACTGCAAAATAACATTTGCTGTATCTATGTTAAAGAGTTGTTGTACAAATATGGGTCAAAAAAGGGAAGGGGGTTAAAAAGCACAAACCTTCAGTTATAAAATAAGTCACAGGGATGTAACATACAGCATAGGGACAGAGTCAGTTATATTGTGATAGTTGTGTACAGGGACAGACAGTTACTAGACTGACTGTGGTTATCACTTTTTAAGTTATATAAATGGTTTAACACTATTTTATATATCTGAAACTAATATTACATTCCAACTCTAAGTAAAAATTTTAAAAAACAAAAATTAAGAAATAAATTAAAAAGTTATATAAGTCAAGTAAAACATATCAAAACTTTTTTAAATAATAAAGGTTTATTATTTTATTATCAAATGTTTTATGTGTTATCTACAAAATTCCTTCATATCCTCTCGATCCCGGAGTCATAAGTAAATGGAACATAGATTATCAAGAAAATATGTAATTCAAGTCAACTAACATTTATCGATGTGAGACCAGGGGATAAACCAAGGCACAGAACACTGTCCACCAAAAATCATTCAGTCATATAAAATGTTTTTTTAGACTGAAAGAAAAAATGAGAAGATGAAGGTTAGGCGGCTTAGTGAAGAAGACAAACCATTTACCTACATGCACTATTTAGCTTGAGCAAGATTAATCTGGTAATCCCTATTAAAATTCAAAGGCTAGCTTGTGTACAATGATACCACAGGTGACTATCACCCGAAGGATGGAGGCACAGGCCCTGACTAAAGCAGAAGTCGTCTGCCGTCAACAAAGGAGATCTACTCAAAGTATTGCATTTTATGTCCGTGCAAGGCAAAAGAAATAAACTCACACTATGTTTTTTTATCAGCTTAGTGAATAAAGATTCATGTTTTCCAAGAATGTTATTTACTAAGTTTCTCAAACAAACATACTAAATCTGAAAAAGTTACAAAATAAAGCAGGACGAAAAACCTTACAATTCTCATTCTTAAATATATTAGCATCTTCTCATGAATTAGGAGAAAGTGGAATTCCTAAATTCTCAAACCGTGACGTAACACTGGTTTTATTGATTCTCTGTACAATTTGTGGGAGCATCCAATCATTATTTTGACAGTTTTATCATAAGGTAATAGACTTCCTTTTGGATAATTGCAGTTCCCACATTCAATTTCAACCTTACATAGGATTTTTTCCTAGATACAGCTTTACTGTCAGTCTTGGATCACATTACTTTCTTTTTATAGCTATACACACAAAGCATTTTAGGTGTTACACCTAATTATGTCAGCACAATAACAATTTAAAAGCTCATCATTAAGAAGTAAAGGTTAAGTACTTATATGTTAAGAATCCTTTTTATAAAGACATATAGTGCTATATGACATAAGTAAATGAATTACACAAGCACTTAAAAGTCCAAGAGTTACAAAAAAGTAAGACCTCTTTTTGAATAAAGTAGGAAATTTGATGAGCTTGTATCCAGGCAATAACATTGGTGAACTAAGTGTTGACTTACAGGCTTTCTGACTCGTGAAAACTGTCCAGCCACACAGGCTTCAGGATACAGAGTTGTGTGGCAAAATAACCTTTCTCACAAGGAGGCAGCTTAGCATTACTGTTAAAAGCACGGGCTCTGGAATCTAATTGTAGCTACTTACTGTTAGACCTGGGGCAAGTCACTTTAGATCTTTGTGCCTTGGTTTCCTCAACTGTAAATGGGGATATTAATAATACTTGTCTCTTAAAGTTGTTCCGAGGATTAAATGTCCAAGTCTGGAATTCAGTATCTTCTATCACATGATCATAACTGAATCTGGTTAACTTTAATCCCACCATGGCTGTACAAAAACTTTGGTGACTCTAGACTGTTCTTAAGTGGACCTCATGCTTTTCCATTTTCCTTCCTTGGTTCATACAGTGCTGTCTTCAATTGCCTTCCCCTGCAGCCCCACTCCCGCAGTCCATGAAGTCAGCCATAACTCCAGTTCTCAGGCAGAGGCAGGCGAAGATCTCAAGAAAATGTCCCATGTGACTCAAACCTGCAATCCCTCCGGTCGTTCCCCAATTGTCTTCTCACAGTCTGCCCCCTCTACCCCAGCAACCTGTTCACAGATCAATTTGCTTTTTATATCATAAAATTTTCCTCACAAGTTGCTAAGAAAAATATACGGGGAGGAACATTAATCAGTAAAAATTTTCTAGAGTTAACTGGATTTGTAAATTCAATAAGATATCAACATTAGCAGCCAAGGTAGATTATTTTTTAATTTGAAGTAACGATCTTCTGCTTGTACCCACAATCACGGATAATAAAGTTCATTAAATGCCACTGACTACACTGTATATAAGCATAGCTGGAATCTAATTTCAAATTCTGAGCTTCTTGAATGACAAAGCTTTCAGTATAATCATTATCATTAATATTTATCATGCAATGAATGTGCTTCTATACGCCTTCAAACTAGCAAAAATAAGTCATTTTCTCATTCCATCCGTTGTAAAAAGCAAGTCTATAAATAGATACAGGAAAAATGCCTACACATAGATACAATTTTTATCAACAAAGGCTGAGGGCCCAAAATAAGCTCAAATTCCTAGCCCTGGAATTTAACCTGAATTGTCCAAACCAGCCAGCTTCAAAGGATAGGACAGCCTACAAGAGCGCTTTCAAGACCTGGAAAACATCATACGGTGTCGAAACTCGAGTGTCTTCATTAAGACTTTTAAAATATTTTAAAACTATATAAAAGGCTGAAAGGTATCCATGTGCAATATGTAAGAAAATGTTTGCAATTAAATAATGTGCAATCAATAAACCAGACGTTTCCAAAGAGCTGGAAACATCCCCCTTTGCACTAAGCTAGAGAAGCTCCATTCATTTGCTTCCTTTTAAAGGAGCACTAACCCCTGGAAATATGTATCAATTCCTTACGTTCACTTTACCACAATTTAGGGGGCAGAAGAAATTTAGGGTGTCATGCAAATGTAAATTCAAGCATTAATAATTTTAAGTGTTAAGTATTTACTTGAATAATTAAAAATCAAGTGAGGGTTCATGTATAGAATGGGGAGTGCCCCCTTGCATCTGAAGGGTCTTGGAAAGAACATTTTATTTATAGATGACTCAAATCTACACCATGCTCCTGAGAAAAAGCCCCAAATGTCCAACTTTACAGAAGCCTCCTGGAACCTCAGTTGATTAGCCGAAACTGAATTCATTATTTTTTCCTTCCTCAAATCAAAGCAACTCTTATTTATATTATTATGAGATACTCCAGTTTGAAATTTCAAATTCATCCTTTTACTTGCTCATCACTAATATCCAGTAAACTGATATATCCTATAGACTTTATTTCCTTTTTCACTTCCACTGCAAATGCTAATTCAGACCTGGTTTAAACTTTCTAAGAATAATGTAACAGCTTATTAATTGTTCCCTCTCACTACAGCCCTCACTTCAATCCACTCTACGTAGTGTTGCAATATTATCCTCAACCTTGGTTCTTAACTGCTGTCACAATATCATGATCCATTACAAAGTATATGGTAAATTATTTGTAGCTAGCACTAAGTAAATTTGTAAGAGCTTTTTTTTAAATAAATGAAAGTTGACTTATCTGTTTCTTTAATATCATATTACTCATCTTCGACTGTTTCCCAATATGTTTTCTTAACAGGAAGAGGGGGGTGGAGTTACAGAAAAGTGCTAGCAATTATATAGAATCCTGGCTCCTTACCCCCAGGTAAATGATATCAGTCACTTTTGTGTTGTTGAAAAGCTCTGTTATTTAGAACCATCAGTGGCTTCCCCTGGCCTGCTAACTGAAATGTAAACTCCGAGGTCTGGCGTTCACTATCTTCTCTCACATGATCTTAGCTGAATCTGGCTACCTCTAATCCCCGCCATGGTTGTAAAAATATTTATAGTTAGGGACTCTAGACTGTTCTTAAGTGGACCTCATGCTTCTCCATTTTCACTCCTTGGTTCATACAGCACTGTCTTTAATTGTCTTCCCCTGCAGCCCCACTCCCCAGTCCATGAAGCCTCCACTGATGCCTCTAACCAGAATGCATCTTTCCACCGTCTTCTTCCAGCACGTTTTTACCTCTAAAAATACATACAGAAAGATAGTTCTTATTGAATATGTCCACACTTCTACTACTGAGCTGTGAGATCTTTGATGAAAAGGCTCTGAGTTTTATTGCTCTTTCCTTCTACTGCAATACCTAATTTAGTGCTCAGGATACAGCCAGCAGCTCCGCTGTGTCCTGACAAACTGCAGGAGAATAAAGAACATGGATCCCAAAGAAAGGAATAACGCAGTTTTGTTAGGAAGGGACTACTCGAAGTCTAATCAGATTCAAACACCTCCTGGATGCCTTCTCACGGACGCCTAGAGTTTTAAAGGTGATCGTGCTGTGTACTGATGGCCTGGCTCACTGCCAAAGGCTCCAGACCAGTCAGTCTGTTTCCAAACTGAAGCTAAGGTCATTGAAAAAGTAAGAACAAAACTGTGTAATTCCATTGGATAAAACATAATATCGCTTGGGGGGAAGGGGAATTACACACATGTTGAACAGAAGAGCACATACTCTTAAGAAAATAGAGTGAATTGGTATTCTACAAAACATTCATCTTCACTGCAAATTTCATTCAACTGTATTGTTCATTTTAAAAGGGTATTAGTATTAACATGGCTTTTCCAAAGCCAGGCAGAGTCTACTTCTCTCTGAGGAAGAAAGAAAAGGAAAGCTGTATGAAATCTTCAGGAAAAAAACAAAACCATCAGTTTTTGATGTGGATGGAGGTCTTTTCCTAATGGTTCTTTAGAAATTTTAATCTGTTTTACATTCAGACTCAAGGACAGTTAATATGCTTAATTTATATTTTTATTATAATACTAGCTTCTCTATTAATAAGAGCTCTTACAAGTTATAGATGCTTGATTTCCATGAAGGAACTGTGAGCATTTAGATAATCTTTCCCGATTTAAGGATATTTCTATTTTCATGTCTACTCCAGCTAGGAAAGCCTTCATTAAAAGCGTTATTTATACCATGATTCTTAGTAGAGAGCCACAGCTCTTAGTGTGGCACTCGTTTCTTACTCACTCACTCACACACTTAATACTTGAGATTTAACAGGAAGTAGGATGCATGCTAAACTTGGGGCGTACTGAAGAATAATAACAAGAAAAGACAAAATCTCTAGTGTTCTTGCAAAAGTTAAGATGGAGAGCTGAGATGACAGGGGTAGATTATAAAACACAGAATTAAAACTCAGGCTTCCTTAAAAATTCAGTCGTCTGTAACTCGCCATCACTTTCCAACTATACCGTCTGTTGGTACAATTAGAAAACATGATATAAAACAGGAAAAAATGTATTTTGATACTTAAAGGATTTGTTCAAAAAATAAGGACTTTTTAAGAACACAGATCCAAATATAACCTATTGCTCATCACTAGTCAATGTGCTGTTGGCAATATCCTACATTAGGAAGAAAGGCTGGTGAGCGGGGTGGGGCTCAATCACTTGCACTGATGGCATGATGGTAAAAAGATCACTTCATCTCTTGTTTTTGCCCAGGTCTGTAGCGTGACATGAAAACCTGCAACCCTATTCTGACAGCATTTCCCCAATAATTATACTAACGATGCTTTATTAACTGTAATGCAATGAAAGGAGCTTGATGAGGAGCTGGAAGTCTTGAATTCAAGCTCTGCCATCGCCCACCATGTCCTTTACTACCATTTCCACTTACGACTTCTTAGCGTGTCAGTTTTCTAACCAATAGGGCCTCCTATGTCTCACCTACTTCACTGAGTTATTTTGAGGCCATAGTATCTATAGAAATACTAACTAAAACGATCTCCCTCAGAACCACCCACCTTCAGATTCCATTCAGATTTCATGAGGAAAAGAAAATGGTGCAATAATAGTAAACTTCCCTCCTACACTGTCTAATTTGGGAGGAAGAAAAATAACCCATTTCTTCTGAGTAGACTTAATAGGACCATGGCCAAGGAACTTATCCTCTCTGGAACTCAGTCTCTACACTACCTGTTAGTTTTGTTGTGACTGGAAGCAGCAGTATAACATAAAAGTATTCCAAAAGACTGTAAAACATTAACCAGGGAAAATAACAAAGTCAGTACAACAAAACTATTGGTTATCCAAACCTCACTCAAGTTTCTTTTAAATTACCGAGACACTATGTAGAATATACTTATCATACTCTAAAAATTATCCCACAAAAAACCCCGACAGTATTCCAAAAGATTGGATATTATTAAAGTGTATGTTACTGAAATCACGTGGCTTATGTCTCCCATGCTA
>PVJD01000587.1:257500-283140 GCA_004026545.1 Mormoops blainvillei
GCTCTCATTAAGTGACTTGAAATGCTGTGTAAATTATTTTTAAATTGGGGGAAGGGAGTAAAAGAGTACCATTAAAAAAAAAAAAAGTAACTTACGTGGAGTTTCCTCGTGGTCCTGTAGAAACCTCTCCAGTATAATCCGAGCCATTAATGAGGGTGCGTAGTCCACCTTTACAAAACAGAAATAGAAAATTAAAACTGTCAAGCTCTGCAAGCAGTTGATATTCCAATATTTTGTCAACACTGAAGATTAAGTCAATTTTAATCAACCACAGCAAGCATCATTCATTAAAATCTTTCCCACTCCTGGTGGCTTCCATCATAATAAAATTATAACAAGTATGATCTGTGCTGTTGAAAAGAATAAATGGGTCAAATTTATTAAATGTAATATTGCAGCAAAAAGGATGGAACAACTTGGAAATAGTATTCACCTAAAACAGTGAAATGGACTTTCCTCACCTCTCCTCAATTTTTTTTCCATTGGTAGGTCAGTGTTAGTTTTATTCTAGCCATTCTTCTTCCTTTCCAACTATCTATATTTGTATTGTTTTGAACACAATTTCAAATAAAAACCCCTTTTGTTAGTAACCGTTTTCAGAAACTTGATTATGTCCTTAGTCATTAAAAATATGAATTTACTGATGAGTTTATTTTGTCTTTAAAGAAAATTAAAATTTTGGTATAAGTTCTTTGTGTATAAAATATCTTGTTTAATGGAAGAAAAAGAGCTATGCTGCATAAATATTAATAAGCAAATCAACAATAATAGTACCTGCACTGTAAGATCATCTTCCATAGGCTTATCAAAAATGTTATTTAATCAATTTAGTTAATACAGAACACAGGGAGGTAACTTTTCTTTTTTTAATATACAAAGGATCAAACAGAAAATAGGGAACACACAGTCCAAAAGTCATTTTAATTAACTAAAAATGCATCTACTCATTTGGAAATGTATTTACTTCTCTTTGATTCTCAGATCTTTCATTAACCATTGATTTAATTTCACCAGAAAACTGGTGTGTGTTTTTCAAGAGCAATAATGCTCCCCTAAAACAAGTCTTTTTATCTTAGGTATAAGATAGCAAATACACCTCATCTATTATCACCATGAATTTTTCTTGACAGGTTTTCAAGTCTCGTATTCATACCAAAATTTTTTCTTGATTTAGTAACTAGACAAAAAGGCTGGCTTCATTTGTATGAACAGTTTTTTCAAATATGTATGTACTTGGATGCCCTTAAATTCCCCAAGTAGAAAGAAATGCTTTCCACGAAGCTGCTTATTCCTAGTAACCCACATCAGAGCTGACACATGAAAAATGGTGAAATTACTGAAGGTAGTCCAGCCTGAATAAGGACTACCTTATTAGTTCAGGTACTTGCATCTCCCTAATTTTCATATTAATCATGTGTCCATCTTTCTCTGAAATAGGGCCATCATGCTTCATGTCAGAATTTAGCATGTAAGTAAAATTCATAGTGCTTCAAATCTCACTTGAAAATATTTGTGTGAAGAGAACAGAATGACTGATCTTATTATTATTAACAAAGTGAGATTTTCTAAAATGTTCATTTTAGTCTTGAAATAGAAAAATTGTCATCAAGACATTTATAAAATCAATGATGACCACATACAGTCCCTACTCCCAAATCTATAATAGTATAGTGTTTTTGTTTGAGAGCTGCTGCACACTGCGATGTACCAATGTTATATATTTCTCATCAATTTTTACAGTGTCCACTGATTAAATATATACTGACTCATAAAGCATTACCATCACATCAGTTGTCACCACAGGCAAGCATATGTTATTTAAGTATTAACTATCATATAAAAATGGCAGCTTGGTTTTTTAGAAGCCATAATCTGGTACCCATCACTCCCAAATTTCCCTAATGGATTAGCAATCTCTCAGAGTGCAATTATCTCTGTACTAATCTGAAGCCAAAAAGAGAGGGGAAATCTTTAAATAAATATTTGTTTTATTTGGTTAAATATTGCTATATATGCACAGTAAATAATAGGTTTATTGACATAGAAAAATGTGTGAGAGGGTTAAAATTTTCCATATTACTAGAAGATGGAAGTTGAGGTCAGCTAAATAAGCTAAGCTCATTGGAAATAGCCATTAAGAATTCAAATGAATATAAACTGCTTCTACATAAAACTTACACCATCAATATCATCTATAAAAATGAGTGCCCCATTTGCATCGCATTCTTTCTAGACACTGTACCTAGACTGCTGTTAGTTCACTCTTCTTTTTCATAAGGACAATCACTAAATCCTAGTTGTGAAATACCTTCTGTTGCTAATAGAATTCACTCACAACAAACACGTCTGAAGACATTTAAAAGCCACCTTGCTCTAGGAATACGAAAAAATGAATAAAATACACGTTTTGCTAGAAGGAGAAGAGAAATGCATTCTATGTGTTAACTATCCCATCAGATGGTATAGACATTGCCTAGACTATTAAAAACCTTCCAGTAATGATAGGTAATTGCTCACTTGCTGACTGTAGTGGTGTACAGCAGACAGAAGCTGTGAGAGAAGCCATCCTTCCTTGCTAATGTAACATGTAGAACTTGCTGCTACTGCAACACTTAATGCTCACAGTACCGAGTCATCTTTAATGCAAACACACATTTTCTGCCTTGCTTCTATGTTTTCCATTATAATGCAACATGAAAACAGTGTACATTTCATTCCATCCCTATGAGGTTTGCATAAGCATCTCCAAGTCAGACTAAATATTGTATTGCTCTTATTACAGTGGATAAATATTTTAAAGTTTACGAATTAAATATTTTATTTTTTCAGCATGCTCTCTGCAACTATTATGAACTTTTTACAGCTTCTTCATTCATGGGAAATCTTTAGGGCTTCCTTTTTCAAATGTAAGACTATTATTTGTTTCCCTAAACAGAAGCAGATCAGAGTTAACAAATAAGTTCAATAAATCACTTTATACTTGCTGTTAATAGGAACACTATGCTTCTTCATATAAAGAGACTTTTCTACAAGGCATGTATCTTTTATTATAATAAATGTTTGCTAACAAAAAAATGAATCAAGTAAATGTTACATCTTTAAGTATACAATTTCTCTCTTTATTGCTATAACAGTTAGCAAAGATTTTCTTGGCATACATCTCTTTACTTGACACAGGTATTTCTCACAGTAAATTAAGACAACACCTCCAAAGAAGAGCATGTCCTGAGCTGTTTGGTTGAAATTTCCCACAAAATAAGAAATCAAGAAGTTGTTTATACATTTGCCTCAAAAGAAGCAGACTAATTATGTTAACTGATTTATTAACATATGAAGTTCTTTCTCCAATTATTAAAACTACAAACAGGCTAGGGAGCAATTTAAATGTCTAGTGCACCTCAAAATCTTTTTTTCCAAAGGTTAATTATAATTCTGAGCAAAGCTACTCTAGATAGGACCCTTAGGTTTTATGCATTTTAAATATAATAATAACAATAACATTACCTCATTGGCCAGCTCCAGGAGCACTGGGGCAGCTCCATTTTTCCCCACTCCATTCAGGTACCTAGATAAGACAAAGCCAAGTGGTAATGCAGTGACAAGAAAAGGCCAGCATAGACTTGTCAGCATCCCCAGTGTGTACACGTTTCTCCTGGGCAAATGCCACGCTCAACTCTAAAGTATGCTACTGTCACAGGAAGGCTTTGAAGGGAAAGGGATAACAAAACAACTTAGCTCCAGACCACTAGATACTAACAGAAGTTGGGGGCAGGAGGTATGTGCCTATCAGTCTCCCCTGTTTTTACTTCCCAACATGTAAAGCGAACGCAGACGTGATTTCAAAAAGAACTGTCTCTAACACCCTGGCTTCATCCATACCACAACCATCTCATGGAAAGACAATAAGTTCACTTGAAAAAAGCATCCGTGAACCCATATTGCCTCTTTATTTACTTTTGTTTCATAGGACTGACTGACACCTTATGAAGAAAAAAATGGAACAGACTTGTCATCAGAGGGTCAGTACTCCTTCAACAGGTGATATAAGACATCATCTTATCTGCTCTGCATTTCTGTCATAATTTCCAGCCCTTATCCCCTAACTCCACTAAAAAGAAAAAAAAAATTCGCCAAATCCAACCCACACATAAAAGACAAAGTGATTTTTTTAAAACAAAAATTTGAATGCATCCTCCTCCTTAAAACACTTCAAAGGCCCCACATTAAATCTCAAAATTAAATTATAACCACTTAGCAAGCTCTTGTACAGTCCTTCAAAACTGGTTCCTACCTATTCTGTTTGGTCAGCCTCCTTTCCAGTGATGGCTCCCCTCTCCAGCCTTCACCTGCAGAACTCATGATTCTGCTTACATGTCACCCACTTCAATCCACCACAAACCAAAGTAAGTTAAGGGTCCCTCATGTACGACCAAGGAGCACCAGGTTCCCCTCTCCATCATTTAACAGAGCATATTGTTTCTGCCTGGTTACTTGTTTACTCCAACCCACCCCTCACTATAAGGCCAAAAGCCCCATGGAAGTAGAGGAATTGCATTTTATTCAATTTATTAAGCCTAGCACAGTTCTTGACTTATACCACGTGGTTATATTACACGTATATAGTTTTTCTTTAATAAATGATATTATTCATATCTATTTTTTCATGAATTAGAGAATTTTAAAGCCATATTGGGTAGGAAAATACAATTAAATATGGGTATTTTCTCTATAGTACACTGTTTGAGTGAATAAATTAACAGTATTTGTTAGATAGTAAAAATCAAAGTCAGATGAGGTCTTACCAAAAAAAAATGCCAGAAGCAGATATTAAATTGTATTATTTCACAAGTATGCTTATAAAGATTTACAATTTTCCTATAAACTAAGTGGAATAAAAGCATATTATTCAAGGAGAGAGAGTCTCAGGATCACTGCAACTTCAAAGTAATTCTAACAAGTCCATTTTCCATACATTGGGTCCTTTCTTGAATAAACTGTTTAGGGATCTAACTGGGAAATAAGTACTTTCAGAAGCAAGGAGGAGAAAAAATGGCAAGTGTGGTTCAGAGAAAGGTACCCGGGAAACGGGTCCGATAGGAACCTCCCATCTACTCCTCGTGTGTCTATAGACGCTCAAAGTACACATTCGTTAAGGGTTCAGATTCAGGGTCAGAGTTGCTAGGCCTATACTGATATTAGGGTATCTTCACAACTTTCTCCTCAACATTCATTTTCCACAAGTATTTTTGAGCACTAACTATGTGGTGGGCCTTATTCCAGGTTCCGAAGCCACAGCAGGGCACAAAACTTCCATGGCTCCTTCCATCACAAAGATTATATTAGAGTGGAGAAACAGACAATGAAAAGACAGAGAAATAAATACATTATATGATGACAAATGCTACAATAAAATGTGAACTTGGACGGGTTGGTCAGGAAGCCCATCTCTAAGCAGGAGACACTGAGTCGAGGCCTGCAAGAAGGAAAGGGGCAAGCCACGGGAGGAGGGGCGAGCCGAGTGAGGTAACGGTACGTGCAAATGTCGGGAATGTGCTTGGGCGTCCGAGGACCAGAAAAGGCTCTAGTGTGACCAAAGCCAAGCTTGTGACAGCTCACTGGAAATAACAAAGAGTAGCTGGATCCCAGACCACTGCCTCCACTAGAGAATTGTTGAGTCCAAATTACATTGTTTCCTGTAAACACGGCATCAATCATTAGCCTGGTAATGATCAATGGAACATTTCTATTAAGTTTAGAGTACTAAGAGATGGTCAACAACAATAACAACTCATTCTGTCTATACAGTCTATATAAAACTGAAGTATGTTCATAAGTAGAAATTCCTAATTGAGAGCTTGATAAAGCTTCCCAGTTGGTCACATATGAAAACCAAGCCCCAGGCTACTGATACAACCCATCTGGGCTTCCTTAGCTAGCAAGCAGAGAAGTTCTGAAACAGAATCCTCATCAACCAAAATCAACTGAGGTGCCTTCAAATGTTGAAAAGGGAAGACCTGCTTCCGAATGTACTTGTTCCCCAATCTGTTTCCCAACTATATCCTATAATACTTCAAAAATGCTAGGGAAAAGAAATTAAAATTAATTTGAAGTTGCACTTCTGAGAACTTTAATTGTCCCCCACATATAGTGACAGATCGAGTTTTTTCATATTTTTAGATATGCAAGCAGAGAGGCATGCTAATTACAAAAATATTCAATAAGGACATAATCAGATGTTCCTGATCTTACCTTTCTCGGCATCCTCAGAGCAACCTATGTAAACTTACAGCACAGACTTTTCACCTGGTTTCTTTCTCTCTCCAACTAAACTTGGAGCTGCTGGGGGTAGGGTTATGCAAATGAATGTTGAGCCCTCACCCAAAAGATCCTTAGCAAAGAACTGAATTATAACTGGGATATACGCATGTGATCCTGAACACTACATGCAGGTGACCTGGGCTATCTTCCTAATGTCTGTTTGCAAGTAAAAACTACTTTGCACAGAAGGTATATGTCACCCTCTAGCTTTGCCATAGGAGGACATCCTTTCTTCAGAGAAGGTCTATTTTATGTTTTTTTGAGTGTGTAAGATATATTAGCATCTACGACTAAAATACTATATACCGATTTTAAGTATAAGGCAAAGTTATTTGGGCTTCAAAATCTTCATGATAACTATAATGGTGAAACTTAGAAAACCTACCAATTGAAGGAAATTCAATTGATTTGATTCTCTAAAGCTGATAAAGTTGGCCCACAGACAGTGTGTGTTGGGAGAAGAGAGGCATGTGAAACAATACTTCTAAACTTCACTATTGATGGGGACTTGCAAATCTGACCAATTTTTGAGAGTCTGTGTGTGTGCACATATTTTATCGAATATGTTTCCCATTTGGAAATAAAATGCCATTAGTACAGGGGCATTGTTTTCAAAATAAACATTCAAGCTGTGACTAAACATACACAACCTGAAGAACTGGAGAAATTTCCTCGATAATTTAAAAGCTTGAGAAAACATTTTCTGTGGTATTTGGATACTGTGAAGTTTCAGATAACCATCATGGAATCGTACTGTGGATTATATGGTTTTAAATACAGACTGCAAATTCTGAATGAAAATCATCTCAGTGCAATGAAGAATGCAGAGAGACTTGGGAATTCTCTAAAATTGCTACTAGGAAACCATTGCAAGCTTTCTAGGCAGCAATTCAGCAGCCTATAATAAAATCTTCAAATGCTCATTGTTTGTGCCAATAATTATAGATATAGAAATATTAATAAACTAATCCAAAATGCAAAGACTTATACATCAAAATATTTATCATAGTTTTTATAATATCATTGAGAACATGTACAATCAACAGAGGAATAACTCAGTAAACTATGATACTTTCATATGATGAAGTAATGTAATCAATAAAATGTTTACAAAAGCTTTCTACCAAATGGCAGTATGTCACAGACATTTTTCCAAGTATAAAATTCAGGATTCATAATTGCATATATAGTATGACCTCATCAACACAAAAATGGATTGACAAAGGACTAGAATGAAAAATACCACAGTGGTTATCTCTGGGCACCACAATTCATTCCTTTTTTAAATAATCACAAATGTGCTTCATTTTCACAATAGGTAAGTATTGCTTTTATAAAAGCAAAAAAATTAAAGAAATTATTAACAGTGACAAGTTGCTAAACTATGTTTTGAGATAATGCAATTTTCCTTACTTCTAATGAGATGGAAAACAAAAAATCTGTTTCAAGGCCAATTTACCTTAGAAAACACAAGGCCATTCAACCTGAATGTTTGGACCAAGAGGCCTGTAAGGTCAATCCATCTGAAAGGTAACAACACAGCCTGTCTTCAGGCACGAAGTACAGGGCAGAAAGTCAGGGAGCAGCATGGTAAAATAGGAAACTAGTCAGACTGCTTTCCCATTAGTCTGTCCTTGACAGCCTAACTTTACGTTTTTGTTTCAGAGTTTGCGTCTCCTCAAAATAATTGAGACTCCCACATTTAAATAAATGTAAAGAAATACAACTATATTTCTGTATTCTCATTATTACCCGCTCAACTGTTCATTTAATAACCATACAAAAAGGAAAGGTTTTTATTTCCTGCCTAAACTACACAGATAATCCAATAAAATCCATTCATACTTTGATAATTAAGTACATTTCTTAATGAAAGTAAGATTTTTACAAAGCAGCACTTATAGAGACCTTGGAAACAGAATAGAGATCTATTGAAACAGTCTTCACACAATGAGAAAAATGATTATCAGAGCAGACTCACGGCCTCAGAGTGGATCTCCAAATCCCCAGTAAATGCTGTATTTTCCTTCTTAGGGTAACAATGCTTTAAAATCCAGACATAGAACCACTTTTTAATGATGGTCTATGACTCTAATTTTATAAACAAGGATGTATTTTTGACATGTAAATAACTTTTTAGTCTTTTTTTGGAGGGTCTGAATGCCAAAGCAGTTGTTGGCTTCATAGAACTTCATGAGCCATTCTTTCATGTGTATGATTTGGGTTATGATTTTAAATGTTAATTTCACTAAGGAGATTATGACTTTTGAATAAATCAATTCAAACTTTATAAAGACTTGTTTAGAGAGGGATTCTCCGAGACACAAAAGTTGTGTGTGCTCACCTTTCTTTCTTTAACAGATACTACCAGTGAAAACTGAATGTATCTTCTATCATATACAGAATAATGCATAATTTTTAAAAAAATCGAACTTCAGTAACTTATCAAATCTTAAAAAATGACCTTACAAAAGCATGACACCAGTATTTTATCTATACAGTGATTTCATTCATAAAATTTTCATGCATAAAAATTCATCTAAAATTAGTAGTGTCGCTCTCACCATAGAAAGGTTGATCTGTCAATCTGAAGTGTAATAATTTAAGAGAATATATTCAAACAGTCTTCCTTTCTAATACACCCTTGAAATATTTAAGAAGGCAACAATTTCTAATGGAAGTCATTACTATTCACCATTATAAATTAGTCATATTACAAAGCCAATAAAAATTTTAAAAAGTTATTTAAAACACCCTGTTTGTTTTAGAACTGAGTTTGAAAACTATTTATAATAAATTAGGCTGGAATTAAACATCCCATGGACACTGTGATGTTGATTTAATGTCTAAGACTTTCTTTTTAAAATAAAAACTTTTAAAATGTGACAGTTATATATTATTATATATCTCTATGTCTTTGCTTGGTATATGTCTTCTTTTTTACCCCTGAAATGGCTAACCCAATACGTATGATGAAAAATACAACTGCACCAAAATTCAGTCTTATTTTCTAATACATTTTTCAACTTTCTGATCTAAAGAAATAAATGAAAATTGTTTTGAGAACTTTCACACATCAATAGGTATATATACACATGAACATATGGATCTATATAAGTCATGCACTTACAATAGTTTCCAGTAGTTGACTGAGATTTCATAATATTGTAATGATTGCCTACAAAGTATGTATACACACATTTAATCAAGAGAGTCTCACTATAGTCTTTAAATCTACAAAACAAAGCATTCGAGAAATCATTCAATAATATATGTAAAGTCTTAAATAACGGACTTAAAACAAAATTCTTTTGAATGTTATGTAGAAAATTAATTTAGTCACCTAATTTATTCATAATTATTATTACAATTAATAGGTACTATGATACCCTCTAGTGGGGCAGGCAGGTCATACCTCTGGTAATAACTTTCAATCGCTTCTGAAGTATGATGTTTGGCATGTGTTCTTTTAATATGTTTCTGAAACAAAACGGAAAAGATCTTTATGTTGTGTCACAGATGAGGTTCCAGAACAGAAACGAACTATTTCTTCACCCCAATGTCTAACACACAAAGCAAACTGAATAACAGTTTAGGGATTTGGGTGGTGGTAGGTCTTTTTCCCTTCTACTCCATGAACCTACACATTTTAATCTCCGCTGCTTGGCTGGGATGTCTTCAGACTGTACCTCAAGGTACAGTGTGTATGTAAAAGCCAACAGGGTCAGAGCAATTGAATCTAAATAAGTTTGCTTAGGGTTGCAGAGGGCAAAGAAAAACTTGTTCCCTTGAAAACCTTTGTATTAATTTTCCCTCAATTCAATTCTATCTGAGTCCTCTGCACTCTAGTTTTACAATCCAATTGCCATTTTTAACCAGGACGAACATTGCTTAAAAACAACTTATTTGAAAACTACAAAAAGTAATTCCATCGAGACTTGCCACTTGACTGACATCTGTCATCTCATGATAAATGACTCCATTTTCTGCCTCTCTTGCCTTCTGCCACTCCAGCAATGGTCATTTATCATCATCTCTGTCAGCAATGGAAAGCGGCACTGACAGTGCAAGTCAGCAAACATTTAGCACATGGAACCACGCAACACAGGGAAATTATTATTGTCAGAATAATAATGGTTTAGCATAATTTATTACAGGTCCACCAAATAAGCAAAGGCTAGATGTTATTAGACAGATGGATGGGTAGGCTTGGCAGGCCTCCACTGAGACGCAGGCGGTGCTTGATGTGGAAAGGAGAACATCCTCCAACCCAATCAGAGAGCTGGCAGTTCAATTACAAAGAAATAAAGGGACATTCATCATTCAATTAGGCACCTGTCAACCCTCACAAAGGAGAAAACTTCTAACCTGGTACTCCTGGGAGAAGATGCTCAGCAGAGTGGCCTGCGATTGACTGGAACAAATAAAAGAAGGACAAAGTTAATTACTGGAGTGCACAGCAAAGAAACAAAAGAGAAAGGAGCTTCAAAGGTAGGCCTGCTGCCCTGTAATCTAACAGAACATGAAAACAAGTGTGGAAAAGTTGTTCCAGATGAACACCTCAGACAAAGGCTTCCTGCTGCTAGGTCAAGGAGAGAGAGAAAGGGAAAGGGGAAATGTGGACGGTCTCGGAGCCGAGTATCATATGATTTGGATTTTTAAAAAAACTTTAGAATGATTGTAAATCATATCTGTAGCAGGCAATGATGTTAAAAGGGACCAAAAGCAGGTAAGGTTTATTCCCATTAATAAATGAGAGAGTTAAGTCCCCAAAACAAACAACAGGAAACGTGCGTTGCTTTTGTTGGAAACATTTCAAAATCTGTTTTGTTAGCAGACAGGTATCCTCTTCTGTAGCTGTCTCAGATTCAGGGGGGAAAACTTTGGTCTTCTCTAGACGTAGCACAGGGGCCACTGGAACATTCCCACTGTCACTGGTGTGCTTTGAAAATAGCAGCTTTCACGACAGGAAGCTGAGGTCCTTGAAGTGAATCACTCCCAAAGACCACCTTCTTCACCTAAGACGCCACACAATGTCCAACACCTGGCAATGAAGCAACCTGGAAACCTTCCTTCCAAGTGGGACTTTTTCTCTCACAATTGTTAACATTTAAAAATGGAACAGAATATTTTTATCTCTAAAAAACAATCAATGCCCCATTGTTACTCTTTTTGATTGCCTTCTGCAGATATATCTACCTGATTGTATCTTGAAAACAATTATCTCTGATATATTTTCCTACGAAATGCTATCTGAACAAATTACAGTATTAATAATTTGATTTTAAAGTACACCAAAGCACTGTGAATAATTAATTCTTTTTTCTACTCTTAAGCTCTTCACAGTAATTTGGGGAGTATAAAATTAAAACAATGACAGTATATTTCTTTATTCACTATCTCATTTTTTGTCATTTTCTCCATTCCACTGTAGATTTGGCTTCTGGTGCCCTTTCCACTCTTGTCAGATTACAAAAAGTGGGTTACAAAAACACATAAATGTTTACTAAGAAAAAATGGTAATTACTAAAGGATGGTTTCAATAACTCAAAAGTACTGAGAAATTAGTGAATACAATTACAAATTCATTATAGTCCATTTTTTTCAATTTCCCTTTAAAAATGAAAACCACCTTTGCAAGAGCCAGCTTATATATGACCTTCTTATTATGCCTGAGTTTCACATGCAAATCACAGACCATCATAGGGTTGCTGACAACCACCTCCTAAAAAAATGGTAAAATTAAACCCAAATATTTGTAAACCACTGAATAAGTCAATACATTAGCTATTTTTGTGCATTAAATGGATCTCTCCTCATTCTAAAGCAGAATATAGTTATGTTAACCTTTAATAGTAGACAAAATGTCAGTCTCAATGTGTCAAATAACATGATGGAAAGAAATGTGCTTGTAAAGCTCAAATCAGGGAATAAAGAGGAGGAAGCTAAATTGTGAATAAAAATATGTAATTGTAGATGCCCAGATGAGATAATGTCTTTAGCCGAGAAAATGTCTTTAAACTGCTTAGAATTCAACTAAAACCATAGGCAGACTCTATGCAGTAATCCATTCCCTCAGTGGCCAAGAGGATTAGAGAGAAGATTCCAGTTTACACTGGGAGTAAAAACTGGCAAGACCTAAAATGAGAAAATGAGTTACTTAACATGGTAACAACGGAAAGACAGGCTTAGGTCCAGAATGGTTTGGGGTTGGCTGACAAGACCAAGATGCAGAGAACTAAATAACCTCGGCTAGGCCGTCGGCCAGCCTATCCTCTGTCCTTCTCGCGCGCTAAGCTTATAGAAGAGGGCTCAGAACAGGCCTCACAGGTAAAGGGCAGAAAGTAGTTTTAGTGCAACTAAGACGCTGACTCCACTGTATATTATTTGCTTCTTTCTTCCAATGTGTTCATTCTAAGAAGGTCAACCTTGAATACCACAGTCAGTCAATGAGCAGTATTCACTATGCAGCTACAATGTCCTAAGGTCATGGGTATAGGGAACTATGATATCAAAATAAAAAATTAAATGACATGGACAGGGACTGACTTAGAAGAAACTCTGAATATATATGCACAACCCTCCCTCAAATTGGAACACTGTTGAGCATTCACATATTTTGGGGGAATCTGGTGAAGTACATCATACCCTGAAATCACATATTGCAAGACCATGCTGGCTTTGGAACATATGAGACCTGTCCAGAAAAAGCCCAACCATTGTTAATATAATAAGAACGTCTTCCGTGACATCAATGTAACCTGGTAGCCACGGAGGGTGGACTGGAATGCACTTGTGTGAACAATGATGACTTCACTGTTCTAGTTACGGGGGTGGTAGATGCCATTGAGTGAGCATGTGTACCGTGTGGCTGTAGCATTCAATACGACTGAGTAGAGTAACGAAACTATCAAATTTTGCGTTAAGCCTGAATGTTCCTCCATGGAAACAATTCAGAATATTCAGAAGGTCTCAGCTACAGGCAACGGGTGATTGACAGCCTCATCACAACAACATGCCTGCTCATGCATCACAACCCGTACAAAGTTTTTTGGTGAAATTTCACATCACCCAGGTGACTCAGCTCTATTACAGCCTAGATTTGGTGCCCTGCAACTTCTGCCTTTTCCCAAAACTAAAATCACCTTTGAAAGGGAAGATATGGCAAACCATCGATAAGATTCAGGAAAATACAACAGGGTACCTGATAGAGATTGGGAAAACTGTGGGAGGTCACAAGGTGCCTACTCTGAAGGGGACTGAGGCATCACTGTCCTATGTACATTGTTTCTTGTATCTTCTTCAATAAATGTTTCTATTTGTCATACTACATTGCTAGATACCTTCTGGACAGACCTTGTATATCTGTCACTTAGCATATACGTTTTCATATTCAAAAATACAGTCACTCAATTTGCACAAATGCCCAATACATTATTAAAACCTCTTCAAAAATCAGTTTTGTGTTTTTTTTCCATGCTATCCTCCCAGATTAAGTTCCTCCCTATGTCTGAGAAAGGAGCGATATGGAGGACCCTTAGAATGGCTATGTTACCTTGCCTGGGCATGTGACAGATGGCTGTGTGGGGCAGCAGCAGTCCTAAAAACAAGCATGAGGACAAAGCCTACACACTGCGGACAGCAAGACAGAAAATGGAAAGAGCCCAGGTCCTTGAGGAAGTACACTGCTGAACTGCTCAAGAGAACACGGACTGAAGTGACCAGCTTCCATGCTTCTTTTGAGCAATAATACATGCTTCTTTTTTCCTTTTTTTTAAACCAGGTTTCTATGTGCCTTGTAAGGAGGAGGCCTGATGGAGGCAGGGCTCTGAGACAGGGTGCCCCGTTATGATGGCATGTGTATGGGATGTAATGTGATACATGAAAGGGATTGTCCATTTTTACACTTTCTAAATCTCTTCTTAGCTGGCAGCTACTATATTTGGCTTCCTTAAAATTGTTCCTCTGTCTGTCACTGTGTCACTAAATTGATGTGCCTAGAGATCATAAATCGGTGCGTATAATTTTTCCATGCAGATTTTAAACACTGATAGGGTACTACTAATCCTCATTTTAAACTGCATTCAAGGCAATGCAGATGCCAGGTATGTATAAACAGGCAAAAAAACCAGGTCCCCATATAGCATTTAACTCAACATGTCCCCAAACCCATCCAGCTAAGATACTCACTAACCTGAAGGATATTAGAGAAAATGAGGGCTGGAAGGGCTACAGCACAGACTAAGGGCAGAGCTCAGCATGCCCTCAGCTGCAGCGCTCATAGGAGGGGCAGGTCCTCACACTCCCAGGCGGAGATTACTGCAAGTAGAATCATAATGAAGAAGATACTGCACATCTCGTGTCCTTCCTCTTCTCAAGTACCCAACCTCTAAAAAGGACCATACAGAAGAAAATACCGCTATTTAATTTTCAAGCTCCTTTTGCTACAGAATCTAGAAAGCATAAAGGTCGAAACTCTACTGGGCTCAAAATTATCCGAACAAAATGAGTGTTATTTCTGGGATTCAGGGAGCAGTAAACCAATCAAAGGAGATAAGGCAGGACACTCCTTCACAGCAGTAGTTTTGGAGACCTCACAATTACAAGGCACAAACAACTTCGCTAAACCTGTGAAAGAACACAAGGGGACACTGGTTTTATGTGGTTACTGACTCAGAGTACTGGTCAGGAAGGTTTTCTATGAAAGAAATGCATTTACCTTCCCTCACACCCCCCCACGCCTTTCAAACGCACACCTACACGCAGATTTGAAACACACAGCCTCCGTCCCCTACTCAAAATCAAAATGGGATTCAATAAAAGTGCAAGACTTGATACATTACCCCTAACTTTCCTTTTTTTCAAGAACTACAATGTGCAATGGAAAGAATCTGGGAGATTACTGTGGAGAAAAAAGGAAAAATACTTAAAGTAAATTCAGGAAATAAAAAAAAATTCACCCATCATACCCCCTCCCCCATTTCTTCTCTCTAATCTCCAACTTCATATCAAGGATGCAGACTACAATTTTGCCTAATTGTAGCAGATATACCCATAAATGACTATATAGGTGACAACATTAGCTTAGTAGTAATCAACGATTTAAAAAAAAAAAAGCTATACTTATGTTATATATACGAAAAAAGTGGCTACTATCCCAGGCACTTAGTTGATTTTGCTGATAAACTTAAGTCATATGCCAAACAGCTCTCTAACAAGAGCCAAGATTTACATGAACCCCTACTTTGTGCCAGACACTATACTGAAGCACTTTATTTTACCCTCAATAATTCCCTAAGATAGGTACTATTATTGTCGTTATTCTAAAGATGGAGAAATGAAAGAAGAAAAGTAAAATACAAAATTAAAGAGCTAGGATTAGCAACAGAGCTCTAAATCAAAATCCACATACAATTCCAAAACCCAAACTCTTCACCCAAATGCTCATTTGCTTTTCTACCTGCTCCCAGAAATCGGTTCTGCACGTCATGTGTACTGATACCCCTGCCTGAGCACTGACACGTTACATTACACTCCAAACAACCTTGAGGGGTGAGCATTGTTGGGGCTTTGATGGAAAACTGAAGCCACAGGAGGTCTAGCATTCTAATCAATTCCATGGCCTTAGACAATACTTCCTTTTTGAAAAAAATCAAATTACAGTTTTCCTTCATTTACACAAAAATGTTATTCTTTTTTAGTGTGTTGAAAGGTAAAGGAACTACTGACTACAGGAAACAGTCATGGATTAAAAATTGTTGGCAACTTCCATGATCCTCCCTGAAGCTAAGGTATATTTTGTTAACAACCATACCATTGCCTGAAGGGTCTCTGTGATTGCAAATGTGTCTGTCACTGCATGTAAAGCAGCTTTAAATACTTCTCTGAACAATCACAGGTATAAGTCCAATCAGTCGCCTCTATAGAGGACAACAGTCTCTCTAAGTGTAAATTTTAGTATGTAATATTAAATACAGAGTTTCCTAGTTCTAAAATAGAACGTATTCTGTATAAAATCCAGAGATATTCACTGATAGCATTCTGGTGTATATCCTTCCTTTGTTTTCACTCCATGTCTGGCATGTGTCTATTGACAAATTTTTAAAATTGCAAGTGTTTTAATCTACTTTTTTGTAACACGTCTTTATTACACAAGACCATATAACAACTTAGGTCAACATATAGAACACCGCTGGCACTGCCCTCCTCCCCCCCAAAAAGAAACCTCTTTCTGATCCCCACCCTCCCCTCTCACAAATAAATCGGATCTTACTGTTAACTGCTTCCTTGCTTTCTTTTATTGTTTTATCACCCTCATATGTATCCCTAAATGCTGTAAGTTAGCTTTGCCTGTCTGTAAACCTTACATTAACGGAACCACACAGTGTGTGCTCTCCTCCGTCTGGCTTCTTTCACTCAACAGTATGTCTTTCACTCAACAGTAATGCACCCAAGGTAATTCGAGTGCAGTTAATTCATTTTCATTGCTCTGTAATGCTTGTATACTATGGTATAAGTATATATCCCATTTATCTACCCTACGGCTGATGAACTCTTGAACTGCTTCCCGTCTTTGCTAATGACAATAACGCTGCTATGAACACTCCTGCAACATGTCTCCTGGTGCAACATGTACACATTTATGATGGGTACAAATGCAGAAGTGGAGTTCTGGGTCATGTGACATGGAAGTCTCTAGCTGCAGTGGATACCGTCAAACATTTTTTCCAAGTGTCTATAACAGTTCTGAACTCCCACCAACACTACAGGAGAGCTCCCGTCGCTGCACAGCATCGTCGCACCCCGTCTGAGTCCACGGCTTGCCTTTTCCTATTCTTTGTGGCGTGGCTTAGGGGGCAAGAGTTTTTAATTTTGATAAAATCAAATATATCAAGTAATTTTATTATTGGTACTTTCTGTATATCTTTTCAAGAAATCCTTGTTTACCAACAGTCTTAAAGATATTTTCATATTTTTACCCTTAGGAAGCTTAAGAGTGTTAGCTTTTATACTGAGGCCTATGATCTATCTTGAATTAATTTTGTGTAGTTTGTCACAGATTTTTTTTTTTTAAACTTTCATTTACACATGACCACAGACCATCTGCCCTTTGAATTATTGTGGTGCCTTTGAGGAAACCAAATATCTGTGGGTCTAGTTTGAATTTTCAAATTTGTTTACCATTAACTTATATGTTTTATCTTTGCACAGATACTACAGTGTTTTGATTACTGTAGCTAAATCATGTACATTTAATGTGAATACTGATATATTTGGGTTTAAATGTATCATCTTACCAAATGCTAGTTGTCTTAGTCACTATATATTCCTTTTCACTCCTTTCTTGTCCTCTTCTCAATTAATTTAATACTTCTTTGTCATTATATTTCCCCTGGAAACTTGAAAGTTTTATACTTTTTCTACCTGACTACATGCTTTCGTAATTTATCGAAATTTATTTCTAATTGGTGATTAAGGTAGCTCTGAAAAATACAAAAACTTTACATCACTATCTACAGTTATCCCCTCCTGACATATAGGATATTATTGATGTTTTAATTCTGTATATATCTTAAAATTCACAAAACATTGCTATTCTTTTATATAGTTACTGTTCACTCTGCTATACTCACATATGTACCATTTCATTGCCCTTCGTTCTCTCCTTCTCTACTCTTCCATCTGGAAAACTCTCTTAATAATTCCACCTTGCAGGTGGGCTGGCGATGTCAAATGCTGGCTCTTTTCAGTGATGATGTGTGTTATTTCTCTGACTGGTTTTAAGGTGTTTTTATTTTTAGTTTTCATAGTTTTAACTCTGTGTAAAATCCACTTAGAATTTGTTGGACGTCTTAAATATGTGGCTGGGTATTGTTCATTACTTGGGGGTATATTCTCGACTATTACTTCTTCAAACGTTGTTTTTGTACTCTCTCTCCTCCTCTTGAAAGTCCAATTAGTCCTCCCTATCATATGCTTTATTTCTTACTCTCTCTTCGTAGTTCCACCTTTTTGTTATTTTATATTCCATTCTGGGTATTTTCTTCTGATCTATCTTCCAGTTCACTAATTCTCTCCTCAGTAATGTCTAATTAGTTCTAAAATATATCCTTTGAATTACACCCATCCAATTTCAGTTATTTTATTTTCCACTTACAGATTTTTATTTGCTTCTTTTTCAAATAAGTTCCCTGCAGAATCTTTCAATCATGTTTAACATCTTGAATAAACAATAATTATAGAAGTTCTGCTTAGTACTTCCAATAATTAAGCGTCTTTGACTCCATTTCTGCAGTTTCTGCTGGCTCTTATTCCTATTGTCATGATTCCTCATATGACTGTATATCTCTCATCATGAGGCACATTACTTAAAAAGCGCTTTATAAATAATTTGAACTCTAAAATGATATTATCTCTCTCCAGAGAGAATTGTGATTTGATTCTAGGAGCACTTGGAGTCCAGGATCAGCTTGGTCTAATTTTAGGTATTAATTTTGGAGGTCAATGAGGTAAATTTGAAGCGGAAATAGATGTTAACTAAGTAGTTAACATTTACTCCTAAGGTATAGCCCTTAAGGGCCCCACCTCAAATCAAAGCCTGGGACATTTACAGGGGCTCCCACCTTTGTTG
Source organism: Mormoops blainvillei (assembly GCA_004026545.1). Lineage (NCBI taxonomy): Eukaryota > Metazoa > Chordata > Mammalia > Chiroptera > Mormoopidae > Mormoops > Mormoops blainvillei. The sequence goes on from PVJD01000587.1 coordinate 276,450, forward strand.
GACCCTAATCTTTACGCATTGTCCTCTAGTTTGAAAAAGCTGTCAACAATTCTGCCCAGGGCTTGGCTAGACTAATCTGATAAAAAGGTAATTAAATTAGCATTCAATAATTAGTTGGTTTCTCCCAGAATGCTTATTTTCAGAAATTAAAAAAAACACAATCCTAACTAGCTCACAAAGAGGAAGTCATGGTGGAAATGACATAAATATACAGTATTGAGCAATGACAGTGGTATGTGTAGACAGTTGTAGAGTATTTAGTGCATTAATTGGATAGTGGAAAAAAGGAGAAAGGAATTTTTATTGTAGAAAGTTCTAGGAAACTGGCGATCCTAGTACATAAAGTAGGAAAAGAAATACGGGAATTAAGAAGGAAGAAAAAATAAAATCATCCTTATTTGTGATGAGATGGTTTTCTACATAGAAAAAAAACCCCAAAAGAATCTACAGGTGAACTATAAAAACTTGTAAGAGGTATCAGAAAGGTAGCTGTACATAAGAGTAATATAAAAAATAAATAAATAAATAGAACAGAAAATAGATCTCATTCACAACAATTAAAAACATAAAGTACTTAGAAATATATTTAACAAAAAAGTGTAAAACCTTTGATGAAAATTATAAAACATTACTGAAGAGCATAACAGAGTTCCTGAATAAATGTAGGGATATTTTTACAAAAAAAAAGTATCATGTGTGGAAAGATAGTATGAGTTAAATTGCCAATTTTCTATACATCAATTCAATCCATTGAAACTCACAGCACAGTTTTATGGTAGAAACTGACAAACTTATCTTAAAATCCATTAAGAAGAATATGTGGTCATAAGTAGCTAATAAGCGTTGAAAAATAAAGTAGGGAAGTAACTCTACCAGGTATCAACATGAATACATTTAAAAAATATAGTATTTACCCAAAGAATCCCCCCAAAGCAAAAAAGCATATCACAGAATTCTAACTACATTTGATACCATTTACCAGTATAAAACAGCAAAATATAATTACCTTTTTTACATGGACATATATGGGTATATTAAAAAAAAAACACGAGTCTGATAAGAACTAAACTTAAAACAATGGTTACCTCAAGCAAAGGGGGAGAGGAAAAAAATCAGGGGAAGTACTTTCAAATAACAAATAAATAAAAATATGAAGGGAAAAGGGACTGTAAAATGGTGTCAGAATATTTCATATTTGTAAAAGTGTAAAAAGTATCTCAAACAAATATAAACAGAAGTGGATTCAAAGAGTCCATTACATTATTCTCAAATCTTTCCTATGTGTGTGCTATATTTCACAATAAAATTAAATAATCAAGAGAAAAGAAAGAAAAAAATCAAAGAGGAGTTAGATAAACTTATCTTTAAAATTCCTTTCTGCTCTAAGTCCTGCCATATTATAAATGTGCTGATTTGACTAGTTGTAAGCACTTATGTACTTCTTTTCTAATTAAATGTTTGTATTAACTTTTTAGAACAAGCCATAATGAAAATCAGATAAAGAGTAAGAAGCCTGGGTGACAGACACTTCATTTTACTTGCAAGGCCAGATGTCTGGTCATTTTTCTCTAAAGCGATCCCTCTAACTTCAACACAATATATAAAAATAATAATATTTAAAAAAAAATGTTTGCCAACTTTTTCTTCCTACCATAATTTCTTTCTTTGTTTAATAATTCAGATTATATTATAAGAAATCCTTAACTGAATAATAATTTTATTATGATTTTCAGAGAGAAAGTGAAAGCGAGAAAAAGTAAGTAAAGATATTTATAATCTTTCCCTTGTTGATGAAAATTCAACATTTTTCCAACTCTGCATGGAGTATTAGCTAGTATATTTTCCATCATTTCTTCCCTCTGGCTACTCCTCATTTATTTCCAAGCATGCTTCTGTCTTTCAAAGTCAAAATGTGCCTACCTTTCAAACCACTGTTTATCTGTTTTTCTTCATTACCAAATGTCTTTGTCTAGGTGTTTGGTTCCATAAATCCTATTCAGCCTCCACCCCACTGCAATCTCACTTTCGTCCCCCACCCCTTAACTGAAAAAAAGATTACAGAGACCTTCTCACTAACAAGTCACCAAGTCTTGTTGATTCTACCATCAAAAGTTTTTTCACACTGGTCCCTACTCCCCTCTACTACTAAACACTTCCTGATTCCCTTCCCTTGGTTCCTATCTCTATAACCTTTAATCTAATCTCCAGTTTACCAACAATGCTTCTAAAATACACATCTGATTGTTACCCTCTTGGCTTGAAAGTCCCAGGAGGTGTGTATTACCTATACAATGAAGTTCAAAGTCATTGGGCAAAGCACTTGAGGCTTTGGCTTCAGGCACCTCCTTTTTAGACTCCCACAACTCTTTCCTACTTTCAATCCCCGAAGCATTTTATGCTTTAATCTTACTACATCACCATAATTACCATGTTCTTTCTGGAGTCTCGAATGCTCAAGCCTCCTTATTCTACTTGAAGAACTTCTACTCTTTAGAGAAATAATTGGACTTGGGATACTATAACAGTCTATCACTATCAAATCAAGTTATTTTAGTAAAACGGCTATTTCAAGAGATGAGAGATATCATTGGAGTTTTAGATCAAACCAAAGTCTTTCATTTTAAAAAGTAAAATGAGACATTAGAGAACAATGGTTATCCATTTTTATTAAAGTGACAAATCACTTTTCGAACAAACAATGTTCAGCATAATTTGGTAGACAATCTATGATATTACCATGGATGGGATGGGATAACTTTTACCACTAACCATTAATCGTTACCTTTCGACTCCATCGTATCAATCTGCTTTTTCTTCTGCAAAAGCCTCAGACCTAAAATAGCAGCAAATAACATCGTTCATTTTTCCTCAGTAATGTTCAGAGCTAAAAATATTACCAACTCTGATCTACCTTCAGATAGTTTTCTTAAAACAATAGCTTATCAAAGCAAATAAATTAATTTTCCTTTCTCTTTATCTTAAAAATAAAAACTTATTACACATCCTACTATAGGCAAATGCTTTAGTTTTCTAAGATGCTGTAACAAATTACAATGAAGTTCAAACTCATTGGCAAAGCATTTGGGAAATGGGCCTGTGGGAGATAATGGGATTAGTAACTTTATGAGCAGAGGAATGAAGACGTATCACTCTGTCCTTGCAGGCACCAAGGAAAGGCCAAGGGAGGACACACTGAGAAGTGCCATCTGCAAGCCAGGAAGAGTGTCCTCACCAGGACCTGACCATACTGGCAACCTGATCTCCCACTTCTACCCTCCAGAACGCTGAGAAAATAAATGTCTATTGTTTATGCTGTCCAGTCTCTGGTATTTTGTTATGAAGCCCCAAACAAATTAGACACTGAAGGTCCTTTGACAATAGGCCTCACTTTGAGAGCTAATCATTAATCATTCCTTCAATATTCCCAGCTAGATAGCTAATTCTTCAAGTTTTAGGGGTGGGCCAAGCTTCCTCTTAAGTTCTTTTCTAACTCTGTGTCTCTTTCTTGGGACATAGATTCTAAAAACTTCCACAGAAAACCAAATCTGTGCTGTATCAACTTACTTATTCCATATACTGAGATTTATGAAGCATTCTGATTTTACTTATTGGTGTCCGTTTTCCCCCTCTGGATTCCAAGTATTTTCTGGCTTTGTCTATACAGAAAATGCCTGAATAGACCTCTTTTCTCTGGGAGTTCCTCAGCTATGAAATCCTGCTAGACTACCAAGTCATTCTGCCACTCTACATCATCATAAATGAATGAGTGCATATCTAGCAGCTAATTTAATTCTGTAACCATAATGCTGCTGGTCTATGTCTAATAAGCACCGTTCCTGTTCAACCTTTTCACAGTCAAAAAAAGTTTAGAATATTGTGTAAAACCACTTCAACATTTCCTTATTTCATTTCTGTACGAAATATGTGTTCTGCCCACCTAATCTTTCTTAATTTAATAGGTCTCAGAGACCTTATAAAAAGAACACTAAAAGTGATTGGTCAGATTCACTTTATAATTGTTATAATTTATAAAGATTGAACTACCATCTCTACTGCTTTCTTCCCAAATAAATTTTCCATTTGATTATCATAATAGTACTAACAATCTCATCCTTTTTCCCTGTCTTTTATCCCCTACACTCAAAACTCAATTGCCAAACTTACGCTTTTCATTTAAGAATTTAAAGAGGAAATGCAATAGTGTGCTTATAAGGTTAAGCTGTTTGAAGCTTCACATACTATATTTTCCCTGCTATGTCAGTTTGAAAAAACTATAGATTTTCAGTCTTTTCTAAAAACATCATCATGTGGACTATAATTATTCTACAACCACCCCACTTTAATAATAAATGCTGAGAATATTAAAACAACAAATGGAATGTCTTAAAATGCATTAAGCTCTTCTCTTATTAAACACAAAATTCTAACTCTTACCACAAGCCTTTTATTCTTAATTCACAATCAAATCCTTCTGGCAGTTAATCTCAGCACTTAATGTCACTCACTCCAAAGAAGCCAATCGTAAATGGTTGAAAATGCCTTCCCTACTTCTCTAGGTGTCCTAAGAAAAACAGAGGATGAGCAGAGATGGAGTAAAGTCACTAAGTCTATGCACGACACAATTATGCTTTGTTACACACCAACTTTTGCCAGAACACCCAGTTCATAACTTTTCTCCACTTCTGTTGAACTCCATCAGTCTAAGAAAGAGTAGGCCCTCAACAAATGCAACCATGGCGGTGACAATGACAAAGACGGCAACATTGGTGGAGAGCTTCTGGGCTACCAGGCACTATTTTATCTAAATGTCATCACTATAGTAAGAAAAGTAGTAGCAGTATTTAAGAAACTGAGGGGAAGGTGGAAGCATCTTATCCAAATTAAAACAGCCAGCATGTGAACATAGGCAGTTTGGCCTCAAACCCCACATTCTTAGCACAGCATCCAAATGATGAAGTTACTTTCAAGAACCTGTACTCCAGTATCGCTTAGATTCTTAGCTGGAAACCATCTACTCAATCTAGTTTCAACTAAAAAGGGAAGTTACTCTAGACTTTTAGACAGCACATGGAATCTGCTTCAGGACCAGAAAGTCAGGTGTAGAGGCCTCAGGACCGAGAGCAAAGCCCAAACCCCAAGACATGAGTGCTCCCATCAGACACGACAGCCACCGCCCAGTCCAGAGTGCTGGGAGTTCCACCCCGGGGCATCCAACAGCGGGCCACCTCCACCGTGACACTTGCTGAAAGAATGGATTCTGCGCACAAAGGCTTCTGCCTTTTCACCATTAAAGTTCATCTCAACAGATCTGACTTTATCACCTGGTAAAGTTAATGTGCAACTGCTGGCAGTGAGTACATTTTAGCTATAATTTGAAGTGAAATATATATAGTTATATTTATACTATGTTTATAATTACAGTTTTAAGTAACCATGTGTTCAAGGTCATAAAAATAGTTTAAAAAACTGTGTAAGAGTTTAGAGTTACAGGTGATTTCTTTATTCCTTTTCTTTTCATCATTTTTTTTCTGATGTTAATATTATTTATGTACGAAATAAAAATTCAAAGAGGAAAATGTACCTTTTTGTTGACATATATTGATATACACCAGTCTAAAAATGTAACTGGCTTTTAATATGTTCCTAAAAATACCACCCAACCAAAAAAGACAATAGCAAGTGCCCCTTATTCTACAGAAGGGAAGTTTGCATTGTATTAGATTCTTCCCAAATTTGGATGTGCCCAGTGCACCAGTAGCTCCAAAGAACTGAGTCTCACATAGTTAGAAAGATCTTGATATAAGAAACATAAACTCTCTTCTCAGCATCAAAATGACTTCCCAAGGCTTGCACTCCCTGTCCAGATCAGAGGAAGCCAGGACCCACCTGGGCAAGTACTTGCTGCATCTGCTAGAAGCACCAGGGTCTGCCTAGTACCTCCTGGAGCTACCTGACCTTATCCAGGAGTCTTCCCATGACTGACTTCCAGACCAACCTAAACCTCAGAGAGGACAAATGTGAGTAGCTTTGACCAAACACTCCAGAGATTAAACCCTGTTTGCATCACACTGGTTCCCCTTGTGTCTTCCAACTCAGCCCAAAGGCCGCTGATGTACAATATGATCCCCACCTTTTTATGTAATGGGGATCTTATCTCTACAAGCCTGTCTAGTATTATAGATGCTCAAGAATCTCTTCTTGCCAGGAACTCAAGCCCCGTCTCCAAGGCCAGACTGGCTGCAGGGCCCGGCTGCCCATGGTAGAGCTCCCCACAGTTGCCTCCTCTACTCCTTACCACCTCCCCCTCCAAAACATCTGTTTTGGTTTCCTCCCAGTGTGTTCTAAGCTAGTTAAGGGGAGAGAGGGAAGTCTAGAGACTGATCCAATCATTCCCTACACTCTCTCAAGCCCACTCCCTTGCAATGAAGGAAACTAGATCACACCAGCTTTGCCCTACCTGTGACAATAAAAATGCTGGAAAGTCTCTTTTGAATGTAAACTCTCAGTTCTAAGGTACGGACATCAAGAGGACATACTGAAATCTATTTTTAAGCATAAGCACACTGAAACGAATCAAATGTAGGTAAGACCAAATGCAGGTGACACTATGATGAAATGAAAAAGTTTAAAAAGTTTTTCTCTCCAAGTTTCCCACACATAAAATTCTAACCACTTATGAGTAGCCGTCATT
>PVJD01000587.1:283240-400482 GCA_004026545.1 Mormoops blainvillei
CTGTGTTCTTAAAAAAAGATCTTAATTTTAAGCCTTGAAATACATGCTTAGAAGGGTTTTTCATTGGCTGTTGGCTAGCACTGCTGATTCAAGGGCTCTTAATAGGATTGCTTTGGTCTAAGAGTTCATGAAACCCTTCAGACTTCTGGATTTAGTGAGCCCATAAATAAGTCTCATGCTGAGTTTTAATTTAAAGTATTCTTCCTTTCTTCATTTGCTTTTTCCATTAGCCTCTGAGTTCTTTAAAGCAGGGGTTCCTTTTACCTTTATATCTTTTTAACTTTACATCATCAACATTTAGCACAGGGCCTTGCACTTAGTAGCCTTTCAAATGATGACTTAAATGAAGAATGACCCTCCTCCTCCCTTGATTCCTTAACATGCACACACCCCATACCCAACGCACATATCCATGCTGAGGGAAAATGCAAAGCCACTGCAACTCACAGGCACACAGAGTAAACAGTCATTAAGACAACACGCGAACACATGACACTGACAGCATCACTAAAGGTTTTAAGCTTCCAAAGAACAGTGGTGCCTTATACTAAGTGATTGTAAACGTTACCAAAAAATAAGAGTGTGTGGTACTAATTAATTTTTAAGGCCTAGAAATGTTGGTTATACAAAATGCAACAGAAACATCCAGCATGATTTGGCCTTTGCTGTCACAAAGTTCGTATCAACTATTATTTTTTAAAAAAGGCATCAACGAACAGTGAGATTGATGACCTCAACAAAAAGATATTCATGGTCAGGCTATAAATAAGGATACTTGAAAAGAGCACTGTGACACATTCTTTATATCATCAGTTATCCACCCTAATCCAACTCTCTGTCTTTACAACGTCCAGGTAGGTGGTGTAAACAAATCACTGCAGGAAATCGGTGAAAGCCACATCGGAGCCTTGACTCAATCAGGCCAAATCTAGAACCAAGAAAGTAGAGGTGCTGGGTATTATAAAAGCGCTAACCTTACTGAAAGGCTACAGGAGTTGCTGGGTCCGCACTTGGAAATATCTCTGAATACGGTGAGAAACTTGGTCTGATGCACTTATGTGCTGACCTCATAACCCAGGATCCCAATCTGATAAAAACCCAGTATCTCTGTCTCTACATCAGATAGGGTACTGTTTAGCTGCAAAGGATAAAAAATCCAAAGTAACTGTGGATTAAACAGGGCAGAAATTTGCCTCTTCCAGCAGAGCAATTCTGCTCCGGGAACTCCTATGATTCACTAAACCCAGCGGTCATAAACAAAGCTACTACAGTAATCCACGACACAACAAGACTCAAAGTTAACGCTCTAGTTCAAGCTACCTCAGTTTCCCTAACTCTTGTTTGATAAATCCAAGCCATTTTAAACTCTTGGTATCTGCTGTTTCTTTGAGAGGGCCCACAGTTATTGTTATAATGAATTCCACTTGCCAGACAGCATTGGTGAGCAACAAAATTTGGAGATACCACCAATTAAACAAACTGCTATTCATTTGACAAAAGGCGAAGGCTTTTCTGATGTTTTCACTTCAAGACACAATCCCCTTTGCATAATATTTAGTATAGTCTTTAGATAGGAAGTATTTGATTCTAAAAACACAAATCTCTTTTTTTCTCTTCTAAGATAATAACAATACTGAGGAAATTAAAAAGCACCTGACTTTATGAGACATGGACATTTCCCTTCATTTCAAAACAGAAGTAGGTATATACCTGGATTCATTCATCCAAACCATCATAATTTTGTATGATCTCCTTAGTCTCTCTTCATTTCATTAAATCCAGTAATTCCATATATTATATAACTACACATTTAGAAGCCACTCCTATGCAGTGGTCAGTTCATTTACTCAGTAGTTTAACAACTGCTTATTAAGCACCTGTTTGTTGACACACTCCGTGTCCTGGAGAGAGTGAACTCCCAAAAAGCATGCTGCATAAGACTCAGCCTTCCCAAGAGTTCTGTATTTAAAAGGTTCTTGCTAGGCACCAAACACAGTCACTCTCAGAAATGAAGATCTCCCTACTGTTTTAGTACACTAAATACCGCTTATTCTGTCCAGTGAGTACAGATTCTCCAGTCATGTCTGTATACATTTCCATGAAGTAATGACACCAACAAAAAATCTTATAGTAAGTTCTTTGAAATGATTTGATAAAAAGTATCTTGGTACAAAATGGTATGTAGATAATTTGTGTAATATAATTCTAAAAGAATGAGTCGGAAGCACCATTCCTCTTGTAGCCTTGACCCTGAATTTGGTCTAAAAGTTCTACACATTCTTAGTGGCATGTGAGAACAGGTGATGCTGTAATACATGAAAATGGTAACATTTAAAATTCATAGTAGCACGAAACTACTACTTTTCCCATCAGATCCCTTGAACTTTAATAATGTCTGACCTGGTTGGCCAATAAGTTATAAAAGCAGACAGAGGAAAATCCCCAATATTTAATACTGCTGGAATGGTTCTTCATTTAAAAAGATTTTACAAATTCTCTTAAAAACAGGTAACCAATTCTGGAGACATAGTTTTCTAGAGGAGATAACTATTGATGAGAGCAGGTAACTTAGTATATGTAAAGTAGAATCCAGGTAAAAACCAGATTTAATATATTCTTATTATCTTTACACATAAAGTAAAAATAAATACCCACTCTGCCCACACAGTTATATATGAACTGATTGAGATCAAAGAAAGTATGGCAAAAGGAATGGAAAAGAAAGTTATTCATTTATTTCCCAGGATGAATGACACAAAAGTCACCATCTCATTAACTGTCCAAAGGAGAAAATATACCACACAGCTGAGACTAGATAAAGACACTTGCTAATCACACATTCATAATTTTCACATTACATAAATGAAAAGATTGATGAAGGTACAATTTAAGAGTGTACCTTGCTTAAGTCACTTAAAAACAGCAAAGGTACAAGAGGGGCAAGCAATTAGCTGCTTCTCCACAACACCACAGTTCCAAGTAGCTTTCTACATGCCCCCTTATTTTACTCAAATATCATTTCAACATGCAATTATCCCTGTGTTTTGATGCAGTTGCCATTTGCTTTGTTTTTAATGCAATTACCTGCTTCCTGATTGAAAATTTTCCACATTATAGATTGTGAACTATTGCCTAGACATTGCTTATGAATGACTTGAGCAATACATTCACTCCTTAAGACCTTTGAGATAATAATCAGCCAGAGTGAGCTCTAGGGTACATGCCCTACTCTAAAAAGTCAGAGAGCTAGTGTGTAGTCACATGGAGAGCTGTGCAAGGGAGGCGCTCTCATTTAATTTCTCCCCCTCAGACTGTCAAAAGTTTCCTTTCATACCTTTACAAGAACACCAGCCTCCAGTGTGGCAGGGTATTACCTTGGCACTGTACCACTCTCAAAGCTTTTACACAGCACCCATTTATCTTCACTGGATCCCTGTGCAAGAAGCAGGGGCTCTTGCTCTGTATGTGGACAAACTGGAGCTCCAAGAGTAACTTACTTGCCCAGGGCCATGACTTCAAGGTGGCTGCAAAATTGGCTTTGGAAGCCAGACCTCTTGGGTGTTAGATGTGCAGGCCTAAAACTTGTGGACAGGGAAAGGTGAAGGACTCTTCCCACTGCTCATCTAAAGGAATACAATTCATAAACCATACCTGATTCATTACACTTTAAAAGCAATGGAACTCAGCTCAAGTTTTTTCATTTCAAGTCAATGGGGCCCTAAATCTTTACAATTATATAGTTATTTTTCAATCATACTTCCCTGACTTGCACAGTTTATTTCCAGCATTTTACTAACATAGTTCATATTAAATTGTCACTCAATTTAGTGATATGATCATAGCACAATGCATTACTCACAAGTGTGTGGTGAAGCTGGTAAAAACCGACTGCCCTGCCAGTCATATAACAATTATGTACAGTACCTAATCCTTGATTATGATAATAAATGATGGTGCTACTGATTTATGTATTTACTACACTATACTTTTTATTGTTATTTTAGAGTGTACTCTTTCTACTTAGAAGAACAAAAAGCTTGCTGTAAGACAGTACGTTGTGGCATGCGGGCAGCAGCTTCACGCATCCCCTGCGTAGCTCACCTCCTGATGCCATTGTTTTCCCTTGTGCTTGATTTCATCTCACGTTGTTTTGTAGAGGAACATGTCATACAGGCTTGGAGCCCAGGAGCCCCAGAGCACGCTGTGCAGCCTAGGTGTGTAGAAGCCTGTGTCGCCTATAGGTTTGGGTGAGTGTGCTCCACAATGTTCCCACAGCGACAAAATCACCTAGGGACATCTCTCGGAACACATTCCTATCCTTAAGCAGCCACTGACTATAATTTGATTTCAAATTGGAAAGAAGGGGAAGAGAAGGGAAGGGAAGGGAAAAAAAGAAGAGAAAAGAAAAGAAGGAAAAGAAAAAAGAAGAAAAGGAAAGAGAAGGAAAATCTCTATCGATCTCAACGAAGTGGGTCATGAACACCCAGTGAAACCAGGTCCCAGATGGACCAAAGGAACATACACATTAGGTCACATGAGGTAAGATATTTTATTGTACATACTGTACTGGAAACCTTTTAAGCAATGCATACTCTCTAAACTAATAAATGTATTTCTCCTACAGTTTATTTTAAATAGTGTAAAACTGTGTCCTCAGATTCTTCTATGAAATACATAATTAATGGTCTTCATGTTTCATTTCCTTGACACCAGGTAAGAATAATATTTCCACTGAACATCATCCTGGTCCTCAAACTCTCCTAGTTTAAAGATGTCATTTCCCACCGATGGAACAATCTGAGAAGGGAACAGCAGAAACAATGGAAATGGGTAGATTCTTCCTGTTTATTTTCAATGTGTACTGAGCACTATTGCACCTACTGGTCATGGGTTTCCAGTAACACCTATCATTTTAACAACTTAGTTTATCAACCAAGTGAGCACAGGGACCAAGAAAATACCTGCGGTCACTACTGCCATTGATTAACCCAGAAAATGCCACCAAAATGGGAGTAAAGAGTTAAGAAATCAACTTCTACTACTTTAAAACACAAACTTAAAAGTCTCTCGTGACTTCCGACCTGACTGGGGGTTAATACCTAGACAGGTGGCAACCTTACTTAGAGTAAATTAACCACCCTCTAATTGTTCAAAAAGACCTTGCTGCTAATTGACAGGAACACAGCTAAATTATGCCTGTTGGGAATATAAAATGTATAAATAACCCTTAGAGGTTAAGGAAACAGTGGCTTCTAGAAAAAGAGATTTTAACTTAACCGAAAATATTTTAAAATAAAGTTTAGTATAAAGTCTATTAAGGAATTAAAACAGGCCTCATAAGCAGGTAAATACAGAACTACTGTGAGAGAGAATTAGATTACCAAGGCTGATTTTACTCAGAAGCTGTTTAACTTTAATCCTGTATGGCTTATTTTGGATGATTTTCCAATCAGATAATAAAAAGCAATTTCACGTAAGTGCTGCGGCCGCAGGGTTTACAGTGTTAGGCCCTGCCATGCTCCATTTACACGTCCTCATGGGGGTACCTCGGCTGTTCCTCCATTCCTGGGAAGCACGCTTTCCTCCATACATGCACAGAATCCCCCAGGGGGAAACCCAGACTTCTCTTCCTTATTCTCACTGACAACAAAAGGTAGTCCACCTCATGGGAACATAGAAGTCAAACTTTTTATCTTCTTTATAAGCCAAAAAGTGTATTTCTTTTTTTTTTCATTAAAAAGAAGAGAATTCACACAGGGCCAGTATTTCTAAAATAATATAATCAAACTTTGAAATGCCATGCTCAAATAAGGTACAATTAAAGTATATTATATACAACATGATATGCAAAATATTAACATTCTACTTATGTTTATACAATATATATACATATGTATACATATTTATATACATATATATATATATCATGTATATACATATACATGTGTGTATATATACACATGTAGGACTGCACAATACACCCTGTGCTTTGGAAAAACCAGCATCAAGGTTATCTGCTGTGACTTACAATCAGCAGAGAGGAGGTAGATGGAATTCTGGAACATGAGTAAGATAACACTCATGTCAAAAAAAGTCCTTGTCCTCAAGCAAGCTAATGAAGCGAGTGATAAGCTATGGGTCAAATTCCCACTTCTATAATCAAAATTTATCGTAGGAGCCCTTGAAAAGGGAGTGCATCTGTCATATGTTAATGACTTCAAGCCGTTCCCGAACTTCTAGGTGTATAGGAAAACTTAAAAGCACTTCACAACTCCTTGTGGGTATAATTAGACTGTTGCAATTGTTGGCAATTCTCATCCTGGGACTTTAAAAGGTCACTTCACTCTTTAAGATACCAAATTTGGAGTCACTCTCCCTTCTGGACAGATTAAACACACCCTACAATTAGTATACAGCTGCACCTGTTGCAAAGCTTCTGTCTTCAGTGATGTAAATGAGGACAGTCAACAACATTCTAAATTCTTGAGGGATTATTAAACCTCAGAAACCAATCTATGAACAAATCTGCTGTTGAGGTGAGGGATCGTGCTCGCACCCTGACCACAACCAGAAGAAGCCATCATCTTTGCTCTTTATAGACAATCCCTGCTGGCACAGGCACCACGAACCACATTGACTTGACTCTCAATCCCAAGCAGTCAAGATGCAGTTTTGTTACTTAACAGGACTAGGTTTCTAATGATCTAGTTGCGTTTCTATGAAAACAAAGAGAATTTCAAAATATTTTTAAAAGTCCAACTAATTACAATTGCATTATTGATATCTGAACTTTACTAAATCTTGGTGAAGGAAAAATGCCACTGGTCCCATATGAAGGTAAATCTTTCTATTTTATAAAGTTTGTAGCTCAAAGGTACAAATTCTCCTATAATTTATCAACCCTTTACAAAAGTTTTCTACACATTTCTTAATTGTCAGTGATAGTAATTTCACTGTTATAGTACCAAAAATATAGATATTAAAGGATATAGCTTTCAGTGGAAATGTATTTAGAGAAACAGACTTTAAATTAAAAAACAGATTCATGAAGTTCAAAATAATTTGATATAACTATTAATAAATTATGCCTTCAATACACAAACTAAGTTTTTTGCTCCTCCTTTATTTCTTTCCTTTCTTTTTTAATGAAAGAGAAATAGAGAGGAAAGGGCTCCAAAGCCACCTTTTTTTTTTTAAGCCATGTAAATCACTGGTATTTTCCACTACACACCACCCCCCCAATTTTTTTTGGTAGCTAATATATGTAACCACATAAAGAAAACTACGGTAATTAGTTATTAAACTAATAATAACTATTAAATGTGATATTGTGCTTAGTAAATCTACCAGGCAAAGTCACTTACTATCATCATTGTGTATAATATCACACATACTTAGGTATTTTTCCCATATATAAATTATTTTCAAAACATAATTGAAATTTTACAAAACAGGAAAAATCTTTTTTCAAGAATATTACTACATTACTATTAAATAGGTACAATTTCTTCTCTGTGTATGAAATTATATGTACAAATCCTCTTAAAAGCTGACTGAAATAATAAAAATATTAAATCAGTGAGATTATTTCAAAATTAGTATTCCAACTCAAATAAAGATAGCACAGTTGAATTATATTATTACCATTTCCCTCCCCCCAAAAAATAAATATATTTCCTAGTTAAATTATTTCCTCAAAAAAAAAATATATATATGTACACACACACACACACACACACACACACACTTTTAAATATGACTCCTTTTAAAAGCCATTGAGTTACATTACGAAATTGCCAATTTTTTTTAGATTTGCTGTTGGGTCTATATAGTAATCAAATTTAGAAAACTATAAATTATATTTAAATTTATTATTTACAAGCAATTAATTATAAAAAACAGCCAGGTGGCTTTCATTACATAAATTACTGTTAATGACAGAGACCTCATGCTGCTACTGTATTTAGCATTTGTATGTGTCAAGTGCACAGAGTGGTGTGTAACTACCCTCTTCATGGTGGAGCTGATCACTGAAGCAAAAGGGAGCTGCCTAAGTTTCAGATCACACCCTCACTAGTTGTTTGAATCCCAAATATTATCAAGGTTTTAACAATGTTTGCAATAAGAACTTGTAACAATATTTTGCTGAAACATCTTTAAAACCAGATACATAATTAGTGTGCATCAAAAAATGTTTAACTACACTTAGCTACTTAAAGTCCTATCTCTATGATTTAAACATTACCAAAAAAATGTTCAATCAATTTTCACTGAATCAAGGAAGGGATTTACTGATGTCTTACAGATGCAGTTTTTAAAATGATGTTTGACATGTTTCCTCCCACAATGAATCTATGCAAAAGAAACAGACAATAACTCTCTTTTCAGGGCTCTGGCTCCCTATTTTATTTAGCCTATTATAGCAATTCTTCCAAATCTACAGTAAGTGTAATTCCCTTCCAAAAAGAATGAAGAATTGTGCCATTTTAATTTCTTCTGAGATAAAGCATGAGTTTCAATGGTGGAACAGCCAAAAGAACCTCAGACTGTAACTCTGAATTAAATGCAATTCTTGAACAAATAGAGTCTGTAACAAACACAGGAAGAAAATAAAAATAAAGAAATTTATCCTATTTTAAACTCTATCCCAACTAGAGTCTTAAATAAGTAATTCCATCCCCCTCCACCGCTACCACCAGAAAAAGAACAAAGTTTAGTGAAACTGCTTCTTAAGCTGCACAGTGAAATTCTGGAATTAGCCTAGTCTTTTTTTTTTTTAAAGAAATAAAATAAAATAAAATAAAATAAAATTTTTAATTAACTGAAAATCCCATATGGAGCTACCTCTCTGGTATTCATGCACTGTCTGTCTAGTTAACAGATTATTCTAACCCTTCACTTTTCCTCCTCCCCTAAGAAGTTTGCCTTTTAGTAATTTCATTACTTATTAGCAACCAGCAGAGAAGTGGATAATGGGAAGGAATTAGGAGAAAATCTAAGTGTCTTCAGCCGCTTAGTAGTTAATCTACATTTGAAGATTAACACAGGGTAGGTGGGGGTGGGCATAAAATAATGGCTAATAGTTTACATATTTAGAGTTGACATACTTAGTATGAGGATAAAGTAACAAAATGGACGTTTTTCAGTAGCAGTCAAGAACAAATTTATTCAATTATTTTTGGCCAAAGTAATCATCCCGGAGAAGGAATGTTTCCTTAGTTTGTTTGTTTTTTTTAATTTACCACCAATAATTCTGCCTTTACTCAAAACAGAACTTATCTTTAGGAATCACTTTAGAACCACTTTACAAGTTACACAAAGAAGCTAACTTGATGTCACATCTCATACCTTACCAAAATACAGGGCGGTCACCAAGTCTGAAAACATAGTTGAATATATAGTTTAAAAAAGGGTTTATTGTTACTGAATTGCAACACATGCCAAAATAATTATGTTTCCAGACTTTATGGTCACCTTGTGGCATCAGCCCCCTTAGTTATCAAACCTAATGATATTTGCCCATCTCCAATTATTAGATCCATTCTCAAAGTACCACAGTTTGTCACCCCAGAAGATATGAAAAGGATTATGCCACATGCTCTAAAATTACTTAACAACGCCTCCCAAAAACATTTTTGCTATTGTTAGAATGTGTGTCCAGTACAAGGAACCAATATTCATCTTACGCATTTTTTTTTTAATGAGCCATTACTTTGTAGTTCCAACACATGAGAGGGAAGAGGAGGAAAGTTCAATTATCTGTGGGCATTAGAAGAGTTCAGTGAAGTCGAGAGAGAGAGAGAGAGAGAGAGAGAGAGAGAGAGAGAGAGGGACTGACTGTTTGGCAGGTGCTGGGGGACACCATCTATCAAAACCACCAGCACCTCCCACTGGAATGCTGGGAAGAATCTATGTGTACATATGGATAAGAATGAATAGTGTTGAAGTTCACCCTTTTCCCCCTATTATTACACAATAATAATAATTTTCAACAATGTAACAAGATATTTCACGGCTTTCTAATCCAAACTAGGAACAGCAGCTTTATCACCATGAAGAGAAAATGAATTTGAGAGCTGCGTGCATATCAGTAACAGGCTGAGTGTTTGGGGTATGATGTAAGTGAATGACTCAGTGACGCCGTGGTCAGGGTATGGTCATGACGAGCTTTCAGAGGGAAGTCTAGAAGAGCCAGTCAGCAGTGCCATCTATTTTTATGATGCTGGAGGCTCTGCGGTGGCAGAGTTCATTGGCACCAGGTAGCAGGCAAGTCACGAGGATTTTACTCAGAGGGTAAGGAGTCCAGTCCCAGAAAAGGCCAAAATGACAGGCCTCATGGACACAGTTAAGATAAAGCACCTTAACCTAAAGAGGAAGTTAAAGACTTTCTGCTTTGGAAATTGCGAAAATATTTGAAACACTATAACAGATTGAGAAAATCAAAACAGAGCCCCCCGAAAACCATATAAGCAATTCAGAGGGCAAATACCCTGTGGCTTCCCAGTTGCTAATCCCCTGCAGGGAAACTGGGCTGAGGTATATAAATAGGGGGCAGGTCATTTTAGGAGGTCCAATTTTGCAGAAACATCATGCCAAAAATCATAAAGGCACCTATTTCACATGGACTGGGTTGGTAAGGATTGTACTTGTCTCCATCGGAATCATGTAAGCCACGTGAGTAAGATTATGAAAAGAAAATGGGGACAAGAAAGAGAAAAAGGCCAAATCTCTGATTACAAGTCTGCTTTGATTCCAGCCACTTCAGTTTCACACATAGACTCGCTTTCAGGGCAAGTGGCACCATCCTCAGGGACAGGACACCTCAATATGGTACCAAGTGTCAAGCCCTAGTGAAACCCTGGTTGGTAAGGCCATTCACATTCTAAAAGGAAAACTATTCCTCACACCACGGCATATCAGCACTCCACAAAAATTTGCAGGTGAGTGACTGCTGAAAAGGATCTTATGATCACTTAGATCTGGGACATCAAAACACTAGCCTCGATTTCTAAAAATAATAGAAAGAAATTAGTTCAAACCACATGAAGCAAATCTGCTGACTGCCTCAAGAATTAAAGTCAATAACTGAATTAGAATTAACCATCGAAAATGGGGGACAAAAAAGAATATTAAAACAGATCAAAAACTCTGTCTACAAATATTAATAGGTCAGAACTCTTCCAGCACTGAATTTCTTTTGCTTGACTTTACATCAAAGTCCTATAAACTACTGAAAACTATATTTAGATGAAAACCATAACATCAGGGCTGGCTCTTCTGGTATAAATGGTACCACAATTAATATCCTTGGCATGTGGTTGCAGATTTTTATACCACCACCAAAGTCCTCAGTTAATATCCCAATTTCTACTAAACCAAGCCATAAACAAATCTCCAACCGAAAAGCCCTCTCTGCTCCTTTATAATCTGTTACCTGGAAAAAAAGCAGAAGGTCTCTCTAGCCACCTCATCACCATATCAATGACACATGCCACAAGAGAGAAGCACTAGTTTATTTGATTGATCATGGTAGATAAACTCCAAATAACAGAGAAATTAACAAATGCTTGACATTTGCTCAACATCCATTATTCTGACACTGCTTTCAGAATTTCAAAGCCTGGGAGTATGCTTAATCAACATTCATATTCCCCAGTGAGCTGCAGGCACCATATTGCACCCCGCCTTCATACTGATGAAAACTGCATATTGGCCATTTCCAAAATGTTCTGGGACTCCACACAGGGCCCCTTTTCTCTCTTGTTCCTGCTCTGCAGTTTTCTTTTAAACACTTCCAAGACAAAAGCATCTGCCAGTTTTTCTCTCTAGGGATGTATGCAAAATGAACTTAACAGTTTTAAGGCAGGAGTAACCCTCACATCTAAATTCATTCATAGGACAGAAAAGGGCCTAAGAGGCCTCTCCAGGGACAAAACCCTGCTGAAATTCTCCCCACACACAACAGTGGGAGCTTTATAAAATCTAAGTCCAGACAATTTCCAATTCAAATGCCCAGCATAGCATGACCTTTGTCAGATCTCTGAGCCCAAGATGCACCCATGATTTTTTATTCTTACCAGCACAGACATTAGACAGGGCACTACTGCTAAGCAGGAGGTTCAATATTTGCATGCTCTTCTATTGTGAAAATGTAACAGTGACAGCACTGTGTCAAATTCTTTTCCCTCTAGAACTTTAACTCCATAGGAGAGGCATGGCTGACAGATGACTCTCCAACATCTGTGTTATGTACACTGCACAGCTGAGGAGCCCGGATCACTGTCAGAACATTGCAGAGATGACCTGTGCCTTTCTTATGCCTTCTTCTTATCCCTGCCCACCCCTCAAATATATATAAATAGCTATAATACAAATCGTGCGATTTTTAACAAAATGTAAAAATGGCAAGACAGATTAACATAATTTATAGTCATTAAGCTGTTCATGTAGCAGCTCAACATATGTTATATAAATGTCCTATCCCGAATAATTTATCAGATCTGACACGGTGCACATCATATTGTTTTATTTAATACACTTACTAAAATTTCATGGATCAAGCATCACTTCTAAAAGCACAGAAAAAGCACTAGAAAATATTTATTCATCTCCCGTGATTTATTTTGATTACTCTTACAGCTACATGATAAAGTGGAACTCACAAAATTACAAGGTTAAGGTTTACACAGGCATTGCTTCATCTACTAAAATATAACAAATGGCTCCATGTCTGTGTTATATTTTACTTTCATTTAGTGTTAAGTAGTACACTAGGCTAAGCACTTAGCTGCCTACTGAATATTTTAATATTTTTAAATAGGACTTAAATATCCGGACCCAGAGAGTGAGAGCTTAAGAAACAATCTTAGGCAAGAATAGCAAGTCCTTTGTATGGCACTAGATAGAATAATAGTGGCCAAAAAGAAGAAACATGCTTTTTGAGTTATCTTCTCCTCAAAAGACAACCAAAAAATGAGCACTGGCCAGTATTAGGAAGTTAACAAAAATCCATTCAATGCAGAAAGGACACTACTGTTCTAGGCACGGTGAATTGGAAGACAAAGTCACAGCAAAACACATGGCTCCTATCCTCAAGGAATTCGCAATCAGTCAAACAGAAAGCAAAAGACAGGGATGCCTATATTTCAAGTGAAAAGGTAGAAGTAACTACAATGGTCAAATCAAAAAGGAAAAAAATCTTACTGGCTCTAAACCAGTATTCAAAAGACCAAAAAAGGTGGGTAGGGGAAGAAAGAAGAGAAAGAGAGAGAGTCACTGGCACTCGAGACTCTTTTTCATCAATTTTCCTTTAAAATGTTTTATGTGGAGGCAGGTCTCCCAGACAACTAAGATGAGATGAAAAGGATGATACAAAGATCAGAAATGGGAGATGAGAGCCTGAAGTAGAAAAAGTCAATATAACTTTTCAAGAAAAATATGAATGTTTGTTGGCCTCATCATTTTTGAGAGAACCATTAAAAACCTTATCAGATCAACTGCTTTGGGGAAGAATATCAAGGGTTAAAAAAAAGTTTTAATTTCCAATGAACTATTTTGTTTAAGATGCAGTGAAAGTGAGATGACGAGAAACAAACAAACAAAAAAGACCTTTCTTAGGAACCAAGTTTTATTTCCATTTCTGAGTGATAATCTTCCCAAGATACCTACAAAATAATAATCTTCCCACAAGTTATCACTCTCAGGTACCCACAGAGACGTCATATGTTTTAGGGCATGCTCGCTGCAGTCTGGAAGCCAGATTTCGCTTCCCAAAAACTCTGCCTTACCATCAAATGACAAGAAAGCTGACATTCAATGAGATGCTTCATGAGGAGCAAGAAAACCATGAAGCCATGTTACATTGTACTGATGAAAGTCAGGCAGCAGAGTGACTTCGGATGAATAACAGGTCACTGTAAAAACACTGGAGGGTCTATTATATTGTGTCCTCAGAAAGGAAAGATAAAGATTACGAAGTCAAATAGAGTTCAATACAAAATAGTGAAGTTCCAATATCCATACACCACCCCCCCCCCACAAAAAAGGAATTAAGAATAGGAAAATAATCTTACTCAGTTTCATGAATGGTGACAATGGTACCTGGAAAAATCCTTAGTAAAGAACAATGTCACCCCTGAAGCTTTATTTCAGAACAAAACCACTTTATCTACATTGAAGGGTTTGTAGAGGGATGAGCTATAGCATTATAAGATAGCCTTAAGAGTTGGGGTGGGGGAGGAGGCTATGCATCAAAAAATTCAGAAAGAGTTAATCGAGAGCACTGAAGAACGGAACGAGTTTGAGTGTCGCAAAATCTTTCTGGGACCCCTATCATCACCATCACTCTGGTATTTTATTTCTAGTCAAGAAATATATTTTACCTTTCTGAGATTATTTTCTGGTTACAAGCCAACCATTATGAACCTTTCAGTGAATCACTGAATAGGGCACTTAAAGGGATAAACAATTATAAAAATAACTCTGTCACAAGTGCATACATTTTATTTTATTTAGTGATGTAATAAGCTTAGGGGCATATATCAGGTCCAAAATGGTCTTGGTCATTAATTTAAGCAATAAATCATAGGTCTTGCCAACAATGACAGCAAACAGATGCTAACAAGGAAATGTATTATTTAATATTGCCATGTGTTATAAAAATGTAAGTGTGTTTAAGACATGTCTTAAATTTTTATAATAATATGCATTTAATACATTACTGTTTTGACACAGGCAGGAATCAGATTTATAGGATCCATTCCGTAGCTTCTTCTGTGAACATGAGAGCATATTCTGGATTTTTTTTTTTTTAACAAGATGGGAAACCTTTAAAGTGCATGCTTGCAACAATATCTAATTGGTTGTCTTGCTGTTTTGTAGTAAATAATGTCAACACTGAAACTCATTAAAAAGAAAGAATCTGCACACTTTGCTGAAATATAAAAATAGAACATTTAAAAATTACAGATTTTAAAGGAACCTTATAGCCTAAGAAAGTTTCAGAGAACTTTTTAATCAAGTTGGCAACTGATTTTTTCACATTCATTTTGAGTTGTTCTGCATGACACCAGATAAAAATATACTAACCTGATTAACGAGTAAAGTTCAACATTCAAAAATGCGGAAGCAACTAGGTAGAGAAAAATCCTACTTTATATAGTCATTCAAGTATGCTAAGAGTCAAACAGTATCTCAAATCCCAAACTAATTTAAAATTGAGTCTTTCTACTCAAGTTATGCCAAACCATAATATTTCCTTTTAGATCAGTAGGCTTGTATCTCTTATCAGCAGGTTCAACCCTCCTAAGGGAAGGGTTTGAGAAAGAAGAGAATTAAAAAAAAAAAAAAAAGAAAGAAAAAGAGCTTTTTACATCAACGAGATGCCAACTTTGCTAAAAGCTTTTTTTTATTTGCACATTACTTTGCCTGAGTGTCCTTTTCAATCAACTCCCTAACGGCCAGCATGGTCTCCCCCCTTTCTTGTACAGGCAAGAGTCCATGCCTTAGAACACTTGAAGAAGCAGTGCTTGGAGTATGGAAACTAAATTTTCTTCATTAAATCTACTGAAGCAGATATTAAAAATGCATTTAATATACTGGCGATGGTCGGTGGGCACCGCTGACTGTGACAGGCCAGTTACTGATGATGTGCCGTCAGATGGCCTTCTCAGCAGGCGCCTGGGTCTCAGGCTGCTGAAGGACAGCAATATCTTCCCTTGTGTGTAAGCTCTATTCATCTCCCAAGTATTTACTAAATCACAGGCCTTTGCACACATAGCCCACGTTTCAGTGTGTGCTAACGAATGATGGATGGCCTCGTCAATTCGTTATATCCTGAAAGCATGGTTTCCTGCCATTCCAATCATCAAACCTCAGTGCTTCAGAGCTGATCAGTCTGGGGGAATATTTTACAGGCTCGATTAAAAGAGTACAGTTCTTTCCATTAAAGTCTCTGACTCTCTCCCCCAAATGTTTGTTGTTTCAACCAATTGTTTGGGCAGAATATTCAGTGAGTGTACAGACAATATAATACCAGCAGATTTGTTTCTGATATTTACTAAGGTATAATTTCATCTATGACAAAATGGTTGATGCATCTGATAGTGAAGTTATGTTTTAAAACAATTCTCCTCCTATGTACAGCAGGCAAAACCTTAAAAATATTTTATATCATATTATAAGGTAAATGCATTAGCAGATGAGATGCATTTCAAAGAAACTTTCAAGGGAATAACCAGTTACTAAATCATCCAAACCCTTTAAGACAATAATTTGTGAGAGTTCTCTTAATTATAACCTAGGTAAAGGTACAAACCACTCCAAAATTCTTTTGACGGTTCCAAAGTTAGGTGACAAACATTCAATTTGTCAAAGAAATAAGTCTCTTAAAAGAAGATATATTTTCAGTTTCAAAGTTATATATGCCCGTTGTCTTTTCTAAAAACCATAAAAACATTTTTATTTTTAACTACCGGTTATTTATAAACAGTACATAATAGAATACTCACACCTTTCAATCAGAAATGGTGAACTTTATACAAGCAGATAAACTTACCACAACTATACAGACAGCTGAGCTTTGAGGAAATGGGGTGGCATTAAACAGCTAAACAACTTGCTATAAATAAGCTCCTGGAAATGCTAAAATTGAACGAGAGAAAGAAAAGAAAGAACGAGAGAGAGGAAGGAAGGAAGGAAGGAAGGAAGGAAGGAAGGAAGGAAGGAAGGAAGGAAGGAAGGAAGGAGGGAAGGAAGGAAGGAAGGAAGGAAGGGAGGGAGGGAGGGGAGTGCCGGGTTCCCATTAGCCAATAGATAGGTAGGCTCTGAAGTGCCAATCAGCATAAGCTCCGCCACCTTGCCCTGCCTTTCACCTCAACCTTGACCTCAAGATTAAGCTCTCTTTTATTGCGCACAAAGGTCACCTGTATTAGGTCAAAATTCTAAGTCTCTTGTCATAAAAGGTTAATACATTCCAACCTTTCCTTCTTCATGCATCAAATTTTTCATGGTAAAGTCATATTCAGCAGACAGTATATTCAGCAATTTATTGCGCCATTGTAATACAGTATAGAATACAATTGTCCAAAAAGCTATCACAAAATAAAATATTTTTCATGACAATGTACCAAATCTAGACTCCGTATACACTCTAACAGATGAAATAACACTAACCGAGTCTTGTTTTCATACTTCACAAGAGTTATTTGGCAAATACTTCTCCTTAAAATATAATCTATAGTATAATTATGATTTCTCCTCCCATAACCGTTGGGGCAGCTATTTTTCAGAATGTCAATCAAAGTTTTAGATATTTTTCACAAGCACAAAGAGCTCTAGCTAGTCTTAATACCTTTATTCGAATCGGCCCTAAGTGGCTTAAGTGAAGTGTGCCTATGCCTGAAAGCATCCCTCTGACCTAGAGCCTAGAGGAAGACACACTCCATAATAAACACAATGGAGAAGGAAGGGCAAAACATTATTGTCTTGCCCACTCATTATTATTACAACTATATGATCAGCAGACCTGCACAAATATGATAAATTAAACAAATTCTTTGCAGGCAGCATTCTGGAATACATTATAATGAATAAAAACCAAAGCCTTAAGGAACAATAAATCTATTTTCTTTTAAAAGTTTATATAATTTCTTTATGTTTACCACAAAGTCTTTTGATAATCATTGTGAATACTATGAATAGATTTTAAGAGTGTTTAAAAAAACACTGGTTCTTCAAATGTATTAATACTTGTATTAAACACTAAAATTAGTGTTCACACTCATAGGATGATCTGGTGTCTTACAAAATCTCCATGCCCTGGAAGTCTTAGACCTAAATTCACATAATTATTGGACTCAAGCTACTTCCTGGTGGCAGAACCCTGGCTCCAAAACTGGTATTCACCCAAATACCTTTTATAATCTTGTAACCACCTTGTTACCAAGGTGAGGCAAGGATGTAAAACAGCTTCCAGAACGTGGGGCGTTGGAACTGAGAAAAGTAACTAGACAGGAAAACACTTTAAAATTCTCGAGTTTAACACATTCTTACGTACCCTGTCTTAGGCAGTGTTCTTGTGACATAACCATTTTCTATCGCAGGGGGCGGAGTGGGGAGAATCAACCTAAACCTCGCTATGCCCATGTGTCATCAACGGAATATCACATCCTGGTTGCCAGTACCGCCTGAAGACTTTGCCGTAATTTACTAAAAGTAGGTCTTCTATTAGCCCGGGGGGAAGACGGACTGTTTGGAGACCTGGAAAATAAAGGGGCTGGTTTTGGGAAAAATCTCTTCAGTTCTAACACTCTAATTATTACAAGCACATAGATCATTGCAGTGAGCATCCTTAAATTAATAATGGTAACAATAACAGAAGCAGCAGCAGCAAAAACTTATTCAACACAGCATCAAGAACTGTGCTAATTATTTCATGCTGTACTAACTTATTTCAAGTTCATAACAGTCCCATTTTATAAATAAGGACACAAAGGCACCAAGAGGCAGAGAAAGTTACCCAACATCACCCAGAAAGCAAGTCATGAAGCCAGAATTCCTATGTCTATTTTCAGAATTAAGTTCTTTAAACCAATATCTAAAATGGCCTTTACAACAAAAAAATTGAACAGGCCCCTGGAGTTCTCAGTAATAGGGTTGGGCCTCCTATCGATTTGTAAAATAATCAACCATAAGCAGACAGAGCTAAATAAACCACCCAAGGTCGAGCACAGGCTATGACAACCCTGCCAAACTCAATACCACTGGCCAGCCCACTCATGCAGGCCTATCCCCGCAAAGAATTCCACTTGTCATTCCAAAATGCACATATCCTTGCACAACACTGTTAATTTTATTGCCCATTTCTATCTTAGTTGTATATTGTCATATTATCTTATTACTGATACTTTAATTTAAATGTAGAATAGAAATGCATCTGAACATGTGATAATTGAGTCCTTATAACATTGCTCTAATTCAAATTATAATGTGATCAATTAGGTATCTTCCCATTGTTTTTCATTATAATTGCAGGGATGCTTTATTTGCTTTTTTACACACAGTAACTGCCAATTGAAGATGTAATACCTAAGCTTGACATTTTTCTAAAAGTAATTTTTGGCTTGATAAAACTTCAGCTATACCACTGAAGTATTTCTAAATTCCTACAGAGTGAAGAACTACTATACTGTTCCTGAATTTATCAAATTAAAGTAATTTTAAAGAGATTAATTTTCCTAAGTGAGGCATATGTATATGGCTTTATCTTTTTTTTTCAACCAAGAAGCATTTTCTTCAGGTCTGTTCAATAAATGTCTGTCACACTATGTATTATAATACCTATAATATACTAGGTACTGCTAAGTCTCAAGACTGGAATTCTAGCCCCCATACTAACCACAGTAGGGAAAAAATATGTATCCACTCTTTGGACAAGAAAAAAAGAAGGAGAAATCCCAACACATAAAAATATTATAAGAATAAATGATAGACAGATATACAGGTTTAAGTATTTTGAGCCCTCTTCAAGAAAACAAACAAACAAACTATAAAAATCAGAATAAACTGCTTTAAGAAAATTCTGGAAAAGATAAGACACAGGGCCATCAAAGGCAGTGCAAGTCTCAAACCGGTGATGGCATGCAGTGGTGTGGGGAGCAGTGGGGGGAATTCAGGTTGGTAGCGTTTGCCAATTTCCGTGGTATAAACACTCCCACTGTGGCTGATTTTTAAGCTACTTCCAGGTCACAGTTTGTAGACTGGGGAAAAGATGCTCGCAATCGGATCTTGCAAGCGGGAAAGAGGCAGCTCCAGCACCCACTGGCTGCAGGCCAGTTCAGCCCACAGACTTGCTCTGTTTGGCCAGGAAACTGTTGGCCCACACAGTGCTTTTAAAAATTCAAACAAATTGACAACATTTAAAAGTCAGGATATTTTTTTCTTAAAAAGTCAGATCTAGAGCTGCTTTCTAGAGAACAGAAGAGCTGGCAGCAATGGGCCCACAGTCCTGGACGGCAATACCTGGCTGGCATAAAATGGCAGCTGCTCTGCTAGTGTACACAAACGTACTTTGGCTTTGCCACAACCCCAGCCAAGCTAGCTTCATTCGTTCCTTCCTTGTTGATACCTCCTGGCCCCAAAGTGCAATGGGAATCTGTGATCTGTAGTTAAAGAGCAGGAATGGGAAATCTTGCCTCCAGATGTGGAACCTTAGTCAGATCACTAGTTGACATTCCCCATTCAGTTTCCGTATCTGTAACATTAATCGATTTGACTTGATGATCTCGAATTCCAATCTCAATCCAAGTCTCTATAAGTCACTGAGTCTGAAACAGTAAGAGAGGTATGTAGGTCCCTCTGGAGAAGTTTTTGTGATCTGTACATGAAGAGTTCCATGCATGCCTGCCAAAGCGCAGACAAAAATTCAAAATGTTATAAATTGGAGTTTAATGTATTTTTTCCTTAATGTATATTATAGGTGGCCACAGGAAATAAGAATCTAGATAATGTAAACTTTATCAGTTAAGAAATAATGTTCGTGAGCTTTGTGTTACATCTAGGTTGTGGGAGCCTGTGCAGTTTTGAATACTATACAATAAAGAGTCTCTCTGTTATGCCCAGTCCATTTACTGTCTTAGGTAAATGATACTTGAAGTGCATGTTAATTTCAAATTGTATTCGCTTTCCCTCACAACATTATAAGCAAACACAAATAACAGGGCAACATACCTTAAGTAAAAGATGATACTGGCTTGGGAGAGTTGTAGACAGAAACAGAATATTGGAAAAAAATGAATTCCAGTCTAATTTCATGTGCGAGTGTCAGAAGATGCAGCTAAAAAACACTCCACCCTCCCAGATTCCATCTACAAAAAGGTCACCTACGAAGAGCACACGAGCCTTAGACACCGTCTCATCATGCGTTACAGAAGCTTAGGAGGCTGAGGCGAGGCACAGGCATGAGTGACGAACCCAGAGGTCTCACGCTGCATTTCCATTTATAATAAAGCTGGAGGTGGGTACCCACAGTGTTCCTAGATTAAACACACCCGGTTTTATTTGGGAGTAATCACGAATATTCATGACAAACAGCAATTCATAAAATTACCGAGTATAAATCTGAATCTTTCATACCAGTAGGCTGATCGGGCGAGTAGCAAGTCAAACAGCTGGTAAGTGAGCTTAACCAAACACCTATATAGCGCTAGCTGCGTAGTTGGAGATTTTCAACAGTCTTGAGTGATGACCCTTGTAAATATCAAGAGTCCGTCCTGTCTCCTATTTCCTAAAACAGGATTAAACACAAGATCAGAGTTTACACACCCTCTCTTGCGCCTGGAGCAAAGGACAGATCTCAACACTAACTAAGAAATTTTAAATGAAAAATAAATATGAGTTGAAGGGTTGGGGCATGGTGACAATGCACCGTGTATTTTAAGTCTCAGTCTTCAATTTGACTACTGCTTCCAGGACAACCTCAGAAAAAGACTGTGATTCAACCAGAACTGCCCCAGTTAGCAGGGGCAGTATTTGGCCAGGGAAAGACCCAGTATTTACATATTTGCCTAAGCAACAGTGTCAAGATCCATGAAGCCACCTTGCTTTCTTCCTCTACTTGTATGGCTTTCTTTGTTTCAAAATATTTCTTCCCAAGGCCCTGAAGTTATACTCTAAATTTAATAGTTAAATATTTTTAGCAGCTGACTCTCTTTATTTAAAAGGCATAAAAGAAATAAGTCCTGAGCTATAACATTCTGTTATCTCAATGAAACTTGAGGTATTTGTCAGGTCACAATTTGAAGGTCACATTACATTTAAAAAATGAAAAATTGTATTCCCTACCCTGAAGCCAGAAGAACAGAAAAGACCTCCCTTAACCAAGGGAGAGCACTTGAAAAAGCTGACATTATCAAATATGTCACTGTTCTTTGACCTGAAGAAAGCTTTGGGTTATGAGGAAGAACTGCTAACTCTTAACATATATGTTAACAAGATGCCTCCCTGAAACGTAGGGCTGAAAAGAAAGAGGAGAGAGAAGTAGAGGCAGGTATTTCGTTCCCGAAAGTAGCCAGGGAAAGGCTGGCTGAGTCATTGCCAGCCCTGTGCCTTTACGACGGGAGACAACAGGTTGCTTGGCGCCGGTTTCCAACCCATGAAACGAACCATGCTGATCCAGCTGTCCATTCTGCTCCCATGAGGCATGGAGACTTCACATTCAGTCACAAGCTCACCCCATACTGTTAGTGTGTTCACTGTATACCAGCTCACTATATAAACAATTTGACAGCAGAAAGGTATGAGAAGACAGATATCTTGAATCAGACATTTGAAAAAGTTTCCCTTCAAAAAGAACTAAAAATAAAATACAGGAAAATTTATTCTTTACCCATCTCCCATTATGCTTTTCATGCTCATACATGACTTTTATACATTAAGGTCACTTTTCATACTTACTCTGGAAAAGTACTTGTATATTGGTTGTTTTGTTTTTTAAGGAAACTTCAACCAATATGGCAATATCACACAAAATGTGTAATAAAAACATAATGGTGAATTCCATCAACATTTGTTGCAAGTCAAATAATAAAATATTGATATTATTACCCTATACATCTATTGAACATTTTTCTCCTAAGGAAATATATAATTCCTCTTTATTGTACCAGCAAACATTCTGGTATGGGTTATTACTTAGTAGACTAAAGTTTGATGCCTGATTATAGACTTAAAATTGAAGTCAGTAATCTCATAAAACAAAAAGTTCTCCTCACACTAATAAGAAATATAGTCAGCATGTGGATTCTTCTTGAAATAACATTATCCAAGATTTTCTTCAAACACTGTACTCCTTTGCAAGAACTCAAGCTCATCTCATTTTACAACTATGAAAATCCAAAGGAACACAAATATCTGATAAAAGTTAAGCAGTAATTTTAGAAAGTGAATGTGCCATATAACAAAATAACTTTCAAGAGTCTTTAAAACCTAGGCTACAGTGCAACTAAAATAAATACCTAAAATTTTATGGAATAAAAATAACATTTTAAAAAGATAAGGAAATAGATTAAATAACCATATTCTTTTCTTAGACCAATTTTTAAAGCAATTTCCTTTAGACCAGTTTCTTTTCCAATTGGCTCTAATGATTAATATAGAAATACTTCTGTATATATTTCCTGAGTATGTGAATAATATTTTTGAAAGTCATGTAAAGTACCTATATTTCTTTGGCAAAACTGACAAAAAAATTTCCAGTTCAGCAAAAGACTGACATTTTCTCCCTTTCTAAGTTATTCTTACTCATTATTCTGGAACTCAGGCCTACCCCAACAGTAGTATAAGTATAGAAAATTGACCAAAGATGAGAGAACAAGGCCAATAGGAATAATCTTCTCATTTAGGTAAACCAAGCCCTACAGTATTAATTATATACCGCAATGTGCTACTATGATTCTTAAAAATCAGTGAATCTAGCTTTAAAAGTATTTTTAAAAACTGGCACTATATATAACTATGAAAGATTTAAGGCAAGTTTTGAATATCCGAGCCAGATTCAACTACTGATCAAATCTATGTGTTCACAGCCATATAATCAACTGATCCACATAAACATTCGTTTTTTACAAATCTATGGGCCTTCTTTTCAAAGTAAAACTATGTTTTACATGCTCCAAAAGGTTATTACTCAGATATTTCTTCTACCATAGGCCATGTACTAAATTCTAAAAGTAACCATAATATTTACCATCCATCGAATATACTTACCAGGTCCTTTTCACTACGCCAAGTGTTTTTGCACCATTGATTTCACTTAATCCTCACCACGGCCTTAAAGAAGGGTTTGACTCCTGCTTCTTTCTACTTCCTAGCTGTGGAGCTTCATCCCACCTTTTACAGGTAAGGCAACTGCGACTCAGATAAAAAGAGGCAGAGCTAAGTCACTTCCCAAGAACAAATTGTTAACAAGAAGCAAAAACAATGGAATAAAAGATACCCTATGGGAAAAGTGGACTGATTAAAATGCACCATCATGAGTGGGGGTTGGGGGAGAATGTTGCTCAAAAAAGGATAACTGTAGCCAATTGCAGCACCAAATTAAACTCAGTCACCCTAAATAAATGTTAAAGTTGAGTAAAATTGTTGTCCTTGTCCCAAGCAAGTCCCTTAGCTACTCCACTCCTAACCACACTGGACCTCTTGGTCCACCGCCAAGAACCAGGAACCACGAAGTTCAACACTGGCAAATACACAGTACAGCCGGCCTGACCTCCAGTTCTCAGGTAGGCATAGGTGAAGATCTCAAGAAAATGAACCATGTGTATTGGCTTAAGAACAGAAAGCCCAACCAAACAAGCGTTTACCTGCTCATTTTGGGAGTTCTCTAGGAAGAGCCTCACATGGGTGAATGGTTTCCTGAGTTGTGTTCCAAGAATGGGAAAACGGTAGGTGTTATGGGCCAAGACAGAAAATCATGCTTAGAAATGTGGAAGGCACCATCAGAAAACCCTGAGCTGAGATCCCGCAGGGAAAAGATGCAGTGATAGGGTAAAGGCACCCATTTGCTTAGGGATTTATGGTGTCAAGAGTTTGATTTATGACTCATAAGTAAAGGCATAAATAGCAACCAAATAACCAATGTATGGAAAAGGGAACTCAGGGGAAAATCACACTGGTGCCAGAGGGTTTAGTTTACTAACAAAAGAATTTCCAATGAAGGTATATCTCCACTAAGAATCCCACTTAACTATGTCTGAACTGTTCAACAAATCTTTTGATTTCTAACATTCTATGATTCTAATAATCTAGAGCTACTGGATGTGTCTTAAACTCTTCCCTCAGACTACAAGTTACTCAAAATGCATTACTATATTATTCTATCCATTTTCTAAAAAATACCCACATAGTGCCAGAAACATAGTCAACAAACAGTTAATTACTATAGACCAACCGCTATGAAAGGTGGGTGAACTGCAGAGAAAATCATGAACTGACTGTAGAATGGATTGTTTCACATAAAATGGTAGTAGTGGATGAGATTAGTTGCAAAGTATTCCAGTGAGAGAAATAGAAAATCACCATTAGGCAAATACCAGTAATAACTGTTTCTTGCAAGAATCATTGATGGATGCTAAAATCAGTGAGGAAAAGCGTGATGTGAAAAACAGAGTATCTGCATAATCTCAAAGGGTAGCTCTACACTGGAGAAACTTGGCAGACACCACACCTTAACCAAGTGAGTAAGGCTGACCTCAACAGTAATAAGACACATCAAGTCATGTAGACCCTGGTACGATGTATGGAGAAGGGCAAAGGGTCACTTCTGGGGTATTCTTGCCAAAAATGTTCATCCTGAATCTAATCATGAGAAAACATCAAACACAAAGTTAGGGACATTCTGTAAAACTACTGACCAGTACTCTTCAAAAGCGTCAAGATCGTAAAAAACAAAATAATAGTAAATGAAAGTCATAGATTGGAGGTGACTAAGAAAACATTACAATAAAATCTAATGTGTGATCCTAGAATAGAAATGGGAACCTGGATGCTGGAATACAACAAGGTCATTAGAAAAAAACAAAATCTGTAGATTAACTGTATTGCATTAAAATTAATTTCCTGATTTTGGCAATTACGTTATACTATCGCTATATAAGATGTTAACATTACAGCAAGCAGGATGAAGAATATATGAGAATTCTTGTAATATTTCTGCAACTTTTCTGTAAGTTTAAAATTATTTCAAAATTATATATCAGAGAAGGGTAGAGAAAGGTGAAAAGCTCAAAAAAAAATGAGCCACATATACTAGCTTTAAGCAGAGAGAGCCCTGCCAAATGAGTTTTTAAATATGCCTTTTGAGGTTTCTCTAGGAACAGTCTCTATAGGTATACATATGCAGTGTTTAGGCAGTAAAATATTATGTAAAATATAATCTGATAAGTAACAGTTGACTGCGCTGGGGGCTTCAACCTGAAGAAGAAGGTCCAGGAAATAATTTGAGAGATGCAAATCAATGAATGTGTCCTCAGCAAGTACTTAAATACAATATGTCCTATATTTGGGGCCAAAAGGCCCAGTACTATAAAATTGCAGAACAGAAAAGAATAGAATGAGAGTGAATTTTGGAGCTGTAAGGTATTAGACATCACAAAGTTCTATCCCTTCATTTTAATTTGGGGGATTCTGAGACCAGAGTGGCTAAGGGGATTGCCCAGGTTCAATGTACTGACTTGGAAAGACAAATCTGTAATTTCAGTGAAAACAAAGAAGCTGTGGACAAATGAAGCTAAAGAGTGTGGAAGTTACCATGTAAAATAAAAATTAAGCTGGGAAAAAACTAAGCTACATCTTTATCTCTGAGCATATGCTAAAAGAAATTTCAGCTACAAAGATTAAAGAACGAACTGTAAGAAAGAAAGCCATAAAGAACCCAAAAGAAAATTTAAGTGAAAGATTTCATTTTTACATTGTAGGACAGGAAAGGACTTCCTCAGCATAAAAGGAAAAATGAAAAAAACATAAATTTAAAGTTAAGTATTTCGAAAATAGAAGGATTATTAAAAGCAAACAATGGAAAAGATCTACAACAAATATGGACATTTGAATAAATGTCCTTAACATATGCAGATCAATAAAGAATAACAACTTAATAAACAATAACGGCGAACTTCAATACAAAATTAGGCAAAGGACACCAGGCAGGGAATTCAAGAACAAGAAAACCAAATGGTCAATAAACAATTGAGAAAACACACAGTGTAATATAATCAAAAATACAGATTATGAGATATCATTCTTGATGCATCATATTAAAGATGAAATGATGATTCTCTTCAATGTTGGCAAAAGTTGCAGAGACAGATACTCCTGTACCCTGTTGGTAAGAGGATTAATACAATCTTTTTGACAGTAAGTTATCAATACACATCAAAATCTTCCAAAACATAAATATCCTTTGACTTAAAATAGGTAGTGGTTGTCAAAGTATGGTCAACAAACTCCTGGAGTGCCTGAGACTCTCTCAGGGCTCTACAAAGTCGAAGTTATCTTTATAGAAACAGTAAGACACGATTTGCCATTTTCCTGTGTGACAAGTGCAACGATAGTGCAAAAACAATGGCGGGTCAGGTTGCCAGCACCTGAATACAAATCATGGCCTGGCACAACCGGCCTAGGAATCACCGTATTCTTCACCATCACATACTTGAAGGGAAAAAAAGTCAGTTTCACTTAAGAATATCATCAGATTCACTTATTAACACTCAACCCTTGAATACGCATCCATTTAGCATTCTATATGACCAAGTAAGAGGCAAACACAAAGCACGTCTACTTCATACAGAAGTCAGATGGCTGTCTCAAGCGAAAGCACTTGTATGACTGTTGGAGAGCTGAACTAGCTGCTTTTTCCATGAAACACCATTTTTATTGGAATGAATGATGCACAAAGTCGGGTTATTCAGATGTGGATATGTGGCAGACATTTTCTCCAAAATAAACAATGTGAGCCTGTCACGTCAAAGAAAAAAGCGATAATATTTGTTGCCAGTGATAAAATGTGAGCTTCCTAGAAAAAATTCCAATATTACAAAACTCTTTATCCATCGCCATAAGCTTGACAACTTCAAATCTTGCAGATTTTTCTGATGAGATCAGGGCGATATTGACAAATATGATTTTTTGATGCTGTATAATAAAATGTGACAACATTTGGGAGACTTACATAACTCACAATCAACATTTTGCAAGCGAACAATGCATGATGATAAAAATCATGCACTGGTAAAAGATCCACTCAAAGTTCATGACAGGCCAATGGATTGTGATATAACAAAGTGGAAAGGGCCAAGATATGGTTTCACATTCCACATTGCAATTAACCTTTAAGAAAATGCCACTTGTTGGGTTTTATGTAGCAACAAAAATATCCACAATTATCTGAAAAGCCTATTAAATTACTCTTCCTTTTCCAAGTGCATATTTGTCTAAGGCCTGAGTTTCCTCATATTCTTTAATCAAAACAACATATCACTACAGGTCGAATGCAGAAGCAGATGTCTTCCTTCTATTAAGGCAGACGTTAAAAAAAAATTGCACAAGTGTAAAACAAGGCCATTTTCTCACTTCTTTTTTGAAGTGATGCTTATTAATCAAGTATGTTAAATATGTGTAATGAAAACATGTTAACAAGTAATAGGTTTATTACTGTTAATTTTTAAATAAATTAATAAGTAATTTTATTAAATTTTTCAGTTTTAATTTATATTGTGGTAAATTATCTACAGACATAACCTATATAAACAAAAGTTCTTTGAGGTACTCAAAACTTTTTTAGAGTGTAAAGAGCTCTGCAGGCTAAAAGTCTGAACATTGCTGACGGGGTCATTCCCAATTTCTGGGATTCTAAAGTAAGAAAATAAACAGACTTGGCATTATATAGGTACAAATAATGACATCAAAAAATTAGAAAAACAAAACTAATATTCAACAATAAGGAAATGGATGGTACATCTAGAATGTGATATTGGTTATTAGAAACACACTGTGAAGAATTTTTGAAGATGAGGAATGTTCACAATATGTTAAGTGAAAAAAGCAAGATCTACAAAGAATTTTAGCAAATACAGTATTGCAGTGGGGAAAAAGATGAGAAGCAAATATATAAAAGGTTAACAGAAATTTTCTGGGCTATAGAAGTATAAATAATTTTTATTTTCTTCACTGAGCATGTCCTACTTTTAAAATCAAAATTAAAGTTTTTAGCAACTTTTTAAAAATTTCAGTACTTTGATATTTTTAAGAACTCAAATAATGTCAACATCACCAAAAATAATTGCTACTATTATTATTATTATTATTATTATTAATATTGAAACTAATGAAGGCAGCTTGGTATAGAATTCCAAACTAAAAATTATGAAATCTGTATTCAAGACACTGTTTGACCATTAAACATCTCTGGGATTTTTGACAAGTCACTTAACCTTTTTGAAACAGTAGAAATTATCTCTGAGGTCTATACTCATCAACTCTCTGTTAAAATGATCTATCAAATCTAAAGGTTGTTCGAATTCTTTGCAAGGTCCCTCTAAAGTAAAACAGTGCTACAGTGAAAACTGTGGAGCCAACTCCAAAATCAGACTTTTTATAGAATCTCCACCCATGCTGCTAAATGGCTAATTTCTTCCTTTACAGATTAATGCAGCCTCTGAAAATAATTTCCAGTGGAAGGGGAACTTGTGATTTCTTAAGTGGTATTTGGAAGAAATGAAAAGTATTTGGGCATATCACGAATAAGGAGAAAAAGGGGTACATATGAGAATAAGCAAGACAGCATGGTGCCCCAAACGAAGGGAATGCTTCATAAGTGTATTTGTTAAGTCCATCAGATTATAGGGAGGTTATCTCTTATGGAGAGGACAAGGTATTTGCCGTGGAAAAAGAAAAGGCATGAGAGAGAGAGGGAAAGAGAAGAGGGAGGGATAAAGAAAGAATAGCAAAAATACAATTGTAATATAAGTACATGAGAAAAGAATATCTAAATGTACGTTCTATTTTAAAACTGCTCAGAAAAATCTACCTATTCCCTTAGCTGACAAGCATTCACCCAATTTCACTGCTCACTGGCAGAGTTGGCAAGACTTAAAGACAGATAATTACATTCCAATTTGTCAATTTTGTTCCTGGTTAGCAAGTCTGATAAAAATCTTAGGCTATAAAGGGATAAGTAGTACCTTAAATTAAATATGGATTAGAAAGAGATGCCTTCATTTTACAGATAAGGAAAACTGAGTCTTTCAAGAAACTGAGATCATAAAAGACCTTCAACTTATGCTTCAATTTGTAGTTTATTAATACTATCTATCCAATAATATCTCTTTCCTGAAGAAAATACTTCTATGGTGATGTCTGTGAAGGGTTATACATCAAGGACAGAGAAGTTCTCCATTAGGGGCTAACAGAGCTCAGTGACACAAAATAAAATGGTACAAGTATGAATTTGGTTTTGAAATCTAAGAAAAATAAACAAAGATTTTAATCTTTTAACATGTCACAAATATAATAACCTTTTTGTCCAAAATGGTTCTTTGTGTAATGTCTGGGCCTCAGTCTGCACATCTTCACAATGAGAAAATTTATAGTGTACAGTTCCTAAAGTCCTTTCTCAGAAAGTTGGGTAGTCCTAAAATCACAGGGAAAAAAAAATGTGTCTTGGGGAGGAAGGAAGTATGAAATATATCTGGAACGTGTACACATACGATTGTTCAAAAGGCCAACCTTGAGCCAAGAGTGGAATCTTTAGGATACCTCTTTCTGACTGGCTTGAGAACACTTGAGATCACTTAATTATATCAGAGTCAAATAGGAGGCCCCTTTAGGCCTGTGCTCCCTAGTTTGTTTCCAGGGGTCAACTGAAAATGGTCCTTCATTTTATCTTTTTGAATCTATAATTGGTATTTTCACTTTGAGAGGGCCCTGCCACCTGTCATTCATCCCTAGTATCTGTCAGTTAACCACTAGAGCACCTAGTGTGTGCACCCATCTCTAGCACACACCAAGTTTTCAATAAACAACTGTTACCTTGAATTTAATTGCTTCATCCATTAAGAGTCTCCTAAGGAAGGCAGGATGGTGAAAGACGAAACCTCTTTCACCATCCCTGATCTCCTAACACTTGACATGTGGGACACGTGGTTTCTAAGTGCTGGCTTGGCTGCCCAGGCACAGCTGATGCAGGCAAAGGGCTGTGAGAGAGGAGAGATGGGCACTTACCTGGGGAACCTCTGCTTCAGCTTCCTCAGGCTCTGCCTGGTGGGAGGCACAGACACTAGGCACTGGGCTATCTCGTCGTACTGGGCTTTAGTCAATATCATGTTGGGCCAAGAGTCTGGGAGGTGGCAGGGACAAGGAGAAAACACCCTGGGCTCCAGCAGCCTTGGTGCCGGGAAATGAGGGGTGGGCACAGAGGACCACAGCGCTAGGTCCTCGACTTCCTTGGCCTGCCCCTAGGCCCCTTCACCCTTAGCTGCACAGCCTGGGCTTCACCCAGCTGCTCCGCGGCGGCGGGGGGCGGGCTGTAGACCGGCTTGCCCTGCCTCGCCTTTCTGAGCAGCCGCAGTGTACCCGGCCGAAGGCAAGCGGCCGCCATGTCAGTTAAGGGCACACCAATCAGGAAGTAGCGGTCCCCGGCAGAGGTGGAGCCTAACTCTAAGGCCCGCAGGTATCCCGGCTGCAACTACCTGGGATCAACTCGGGAGGTTCCAGGCGTTTATACCCTGCAGTTGCCAAGAGCCCGGGAGTCCTGGCTCACTGACCGGGCAGCAAGGGCATACGGGTGTCCCGCGATCCTTAAGCTTGAGCCCCGGAAAGCCACTGCCAGGGCGCCCGATTTGAATACGCTTTCAAACGCGCGGATTTTAAAGCAGCTCCAATTGGATGGAGACTGACCTACGAAGAAAGTATGCCATCCCTCAAGTCTCTCCGCACTCTGAGAGCAAAAACCCCAGGATCTCTGTAGAAACGACAGGAGCCAAGCTTATGCAGCTTGTGGGGCGATTTGTTCCTTTTGGAAAACCAGCTAGAAAACAAATCCGACAGCATCGAACAGCCTGCGGTAAAGAATAGCACTCTCACGCCTCACCCCCGGTTAGGTGCTCAAGGACTGAAATCATTTCTTAATTGTCCCTGATTCCCCACCTCTCAGAAAATAGTAGGCACTTGATAAATGTTTGGAGAAATGAGTCAATGAATGAATCTGTTTTCCATGGTGCTGTGAGCCTAGGCAATTTCCAGGACATCAGCCCCTTCTTTAATCCCTTTTAAAAAATCGCTGGTTCTTAGAAGGCCAGGTTATTGTATTTCTGTTCAAATTTTAACATTTTAAACAAATGAGAGAAAAGGTATTTATTAAAGAACATGTGTGTTGTTGTTGTTGTTGTTGTTGTTGTTTAAATAATGTGGAATAAGGCCTGGGTTGGAAGTTTAGCTTAGATGTAACTCCTTGAATGAATTCCTTTATCTAAGCCCCAGTTCCTTTGTCTGTAAAATTGATTTTTAATTCATGACACAGTTGTTAAGCTTAATAGGAAAGTAAAGAATTTCTCAGCATATTGTCCAGAAGATAGTCTATGTAACATAAATAGCCTATGTAAGGCTACCTGATAATGATAGGTCACATGGACATGGTGATTACCAGCTATTGTCTAACAGACTCACTACACTTTGACTCACTTCATCGTCATAACTTCCTGTAAGGCAGCTATTAATTGCCATTATCACCTTTCTCCTCCCGTTGTACAGGATGAATAAATTGAGGCATGAAAAGGTTAAGTAACTTCCCAGAGGTCATGAGAACAAGTAAGCAGCATACGTAAAGTTTAAACTGCTGAAATTTGGTTCCAGAGTCTGTGCTCTTACCAACTCTCAATAATACTTAATTACTACACCAAATAGTCACACTCTCTTAGGCCAAAGGTTAAGGAGTTTTTGAACGGGAATAATATACATTTCAAAGAATCTTTTAGTTCAGGTTTTAAAAAACTCCACCACTTGATTTTCCCAGGCGTCTCAGAGTCCAGTAACAAGAGTGGATCCTGAATTCAGAAATCATGTGTGTTTTTTTTTTTCCTGCTGAATATTTACATCAGAATGTTTTCTTGCCATATGCTTTGCATCTAACTCTGGTTGTGTGACATTAGTACATAACTATTTATTTATGGCAGCGTGGCCTGGAGTTGCCACCTGGCTAGTTTGTTGCTGACCCTGCCATGACTTTTACATGAAAGCTAGCTGACGATAAGCAGACACCACTTGATCCCCCATTCCATTCTCCCTCCCACTTCACTCTCTCCAATTCACAGCCAACAGATTTTTATAGAAAACATCAGTTCAAGGATGTTTGCACTAGTTATTTTTTATAGTAACTCTTCTCTCTGGCGCTTGCCCTGCATTCACCCTTACAACCCTTAAGGAAAAGGCCAGGTTTGTTTTTCTGATTTTATTTTTAACATGCTGGCGGTTTACAGTTTTGACCCAAATCCAGTAGATTGTTTCGAGTTAGTGCCAGGGGAAAAGCACAGTTATGTTGCTGTTTTTGTTGGCAGTGACAGTAGTGTTGTTTATTAAGCACGAAATAGAAGCAAAGCCGAAATGTGTTATTCTTGTTGTTGTTTAGGTGTTTTTAAATTTTCTTTTCATTTGAAGTGCTTGGAGTAAGCCAATTACTCCTTTGAGGCACACTTCCCCTCTCCCTTTCCCTACCTCTATTCTGCCCCATTTCTTGCATCGCACTCCGTGCCCCTCATCTTGCCCTTCCTCCTTCGAGAGCTACCTTTCCATGCCTGATGTTCCCCTACTGTTTCTCAGTCAGCCAGTCAGTAATACCCACCATTTGCCCATTAAGTGATGTAGGGTCATGAAATGAAAACAATACCAAACTAAAAGCCTAAAGATCTGGCTACATGTTTAAAATCAGCTATAAATAGTGTGCCCTTGAGCAAGTGAAAGCCTTTCTAATCCTGAATGTACTCAGTGTAACCCCAAGACATGGAGCTGGATGGTTCTGACAGGAAGAAATTATCTCTAAACATGAAAAAAGCTTAGGAAATCATAGCAACAAAACGTGTCAAAGTGGGGACTAGTGAAGTTTTCTTGAAGAACCTACAGCCCTGAAAGATGGGCTAGTGGAGTGAATCACGTGACCAGATTTCTCCCTGTCAGTTCCTGGACGACACGAATGATGAACAATTTTAAAGGAGTGTGGGGTTTGGCAGGAAGGCGTCAGAAGGTCATTTCAAGAAGAGCGCTAAACACAAAGGACTAAAAATAAGAGTGAGCCAAGTCACGCGCATGGGAAAGTTATTCTGGCTGGAGCAAAGAGTTCTAGGCAAAGTGAAAAGGAGCTGAAGATGCTTGACCTTGGAAAAAGTCAGTCACGTTTTTAAACAGCCTGTTGTTCACCGAGTCTGCCAAATCCAATGTGTGTTTTTAAAAATAAATACTGAGATTATTTTTATTATATTTTAAAGTCTGATTCTATTCATGCAATCTTGTCAAAATCAACTTGCTGATTATTCTAAAGAAAAACAATTGAAGTTTACTAACTGAATAAAGAAAAAGGGAATTAATATTCTTTAAACACTTATTATACTCAAACATTATCCCATTAGCCCCTAATTTATAAATTAGGAAACTGAGACTCAAAGAGAGTGAAGGATTTGCCTGACAGATCCAGTTAAGCTGCAAAACCATGATTTGGACGTAAGTCAGTCTGACAATAAAGCCTCATGTTCTCCATTGCAGTGTACGATAATTGAAAAAGAAAAAACTCTTTGGTTAAATTATCCTCAGTTAAGCATTTATGCTCTGAAATAGCCGGCTACTTTCTTTAGCCTCCACCAATGGCTGTTGAAGAGGCATTCAACCTTTAATTCTGACATTTAGCCAAGCACACTTTTGAAACATTATTTGGCCTCTTTGACTAGAATAGATTGCATATTTTCTCTTTACTCCGTGAGGCACCACCCAAACTGATGCATCTTGTGAAACCAAAGTTTACATCTCCGTGATTGCCACCCATGAATGACAAGTCATTTTGTCCTGGGCCCAAAATAATATGAGCTCTTAGTGAGCAACAAAGAGCTAAATAGTTCACTTGTTGAGGCTTGCAGAAGTTCCTTAAATTAATGACTTCGGGAGCATATAGAAGGACATTGCACACTATGATGGTGGAGAAATTACACTGCACAGTCAGGGGAGACCAGAAGCCAAATGTGGTTGCTTCGTGCAAGTTGATGGTGAATGAGCTCCTGGTCTGTCCAGCCAGGTGGCTTGATGCCAGGGGGAGATTACTGGTTGATGGCAGTACTCACCGAAGACCTGTTCCCAAACAGGCACTGTGTCCCACATGCACATAATTCAGAGTGGAATCCTCTCTTTGTTAGTCAATAACACTGAGAACCAAAGTTGTGGGTAGGTAGGTACAGTGCTAAGCATTTTAAATACATCTACTTTCCCTTAATGCTCAGATCCAGTGTCAAGAGGTAAGTGCTATTATTTATTAAGTTCCTTTTTAAGGTGAGAAACCTAAGGCTTAAAGTGGTGGTCTCTACTTATCTAATCAATTATTTTACACTATTCTAGTGTTTCTCAAATTATCTGTGTTGAGAACCAAGGTTTCATCAATTTTTCATGGACAAATATTTCTGTAAAATAAGATTGAAAAATGAATTATTCAGAAATGAAATTTAAAAAGACAAAGACATATAAAAGGCAAGACACCCCCGCCCCCAATTTGTTATTGCGTGATTCAACAGACATAGAATTACTCTGTCAAATTGATATAAAAGGTTCTAAATGGTTATTCTCCCTTTCCGTGCTTATCACATAAAGACAAGGAAGAAAATCTGAGGCACAGCACTGGTTTGCATGTCACATTCTAAGTAGCACTGTCCGACTGCCTTAGAAGGCCAATATTGTAAACCAGGTATGTGCAAACTCTAGGATATCACATTTCCATATACTCTCAGAAGCGAAGTACAACCTGTTCCTTTCAGACTTCTACCAACCATTATTATTAACACCATTATTTCACTGTATTTAGTTCTGAAGTAATGCATATTTATTAAGATCAGCAGTACAAATCCTTAAAGGCTATTTCATTATGCACCCTATAAAGTTAACACCATGTATTTTTATAACACAAAACCCAGTTTCTTCTGTAGATAATAAACCCATCATTCAGAGCTCATATACCACTTCTGGTCTGAATTACAGACAGAACACTATTGGCACATGATAAAGGCTATTAATTGGCATTTATACATTTACTATTATAACATTTGACAAGGATAAGAAACAAAAGTAGTGTTTTTACAGGGACATTTTCTCTTGGGTGTTTTTGTGTTTTAGCAAAGGGAGACACGCGAACATGTTTGTTGAAGAAAGACTGAAGCCTCTTAAATTTTCTCCTCAGGCTCATCAGGGACTTGTGGATAATTTGCAGGCAATTTGTATCCCCTTTTCCTGCAGGACTAAACCTCAGATGTAATTTCTGCAGTTGTCAATCACTCTTCTTGTCCCACAGACCATTCTGCAAGAATACATCATGTTCTGAGGGCTTTCTCACATTTATAAATTCAGGAATTGAAAGGAACTATGCTGGTGGAGTAGAGGGTTCTACTGGGGGCTTGGGGAGAGGAATGAGAGGCAAGGAATCAAGTCTGTCCTTAATAAGCACTTCTGTCAACATGAGGTAGAGTTGGAAGCACATGTCAGATGGAGATTAGCTCTAAGTCTCTTCATTTAAAAAATTACTCCCTTTTGCTATCCCACTGGGTTAGACTTTCAAAAGCAGGCAAGATGCCAGTTAGGATTTATAACCCCTTCCCTCTCCATGATTCATAGAAGGAGAGCTAAAGGAAGGAGTTCCTTCTCAGACTAGTGTAGAAATTATTATTATAATAACAGGCTCTTATAATAATAATAATAGGCTCCTTTCTTTTGAATAAAATCAAAGCACATTACATAGTTATCTAACATATTGCCATCACACAATGCATAGCAGACATTATTATACCCACTTAGCATATGGGGAAACTGAGGTTCAAAATGTCTTAGAACTTCAGCCAATTTCTTTAGATTTCACTTTTAAGCATGAGGCTATAAAAATACATCTTTATTTTTATACTTTTCTTACTTAATTTTTTTCTCTTGATCACCACAGAAACATATGTTCCTTGTAGACAACAACAGAAGATCAGATACTATAAATTATCCAAAGCCCCAACAGTTGGAGCCACTACTGTAACCATGTTGGCATGATTCCTTTCAGTCCTTTCCTACAAAATTTTTCTTTTCATAGATAAAATCAAACTGTATATATAACTTGAGTCCCGCTATGTCACTTTACATTACACCATAAGCCAAAGATATTCTTATCAACACTTGGCAATTTTGGCCCAAGTTTTATATTAAGAGTAGAGCAGTAGGTTTCAGAAGCCAGGAGATGAATTCTCACAAGCCAGTCCTTGAAAGAAGGGCCTTGGCATAGCCAGCACGAGGCTGGACCATCCTTCAGTTCCAGCCATGAGCTGCAATT
The DNA here is from genome assembly GCA_004026545.1 of Mormoops blainvillei. Lineage (NCBI taxonomy): Eukaryota > Metazoa > Chordata > Mammalia > Chiroptera > Mormoopidae > Mormoops > Mormoops blainvillei. The sequence goes on from PVJD01000587.1 coordinate 320,337, forward strand.
CGGACAATGTGGGAATGATGCAATGGGCCCTCTGGAACAAAGCAGAGATTCCTGTGGCAGATGCACAGCTTTCCTGGGCATTCCATTCACTGGGCTATGATTGAAATCATGTCAGTGAGCCTCCAGCCACATGGACATTCTGTCAGTCAACATGTTGACACAGGAGCCAGGATATACATTTTTTTCAGATAGCTAGTAGTTATATCTGAATTCACATTCAGATTCATCACAGCCTTTGATGCAGGAGGCAAATATTTTACATTGCCCACAGGACAGTCATACCAGATGCCACTTCTCATGCCAGAGATTTTGGGTTTCCATCTCCTTTTCAAACAACAGCAAAAGATTTAAGTCGGTAAGGAATGAGAAGCAACTGAAGAAATGGTGAAGGCAAGGAGTAATGGAGGTGGGAACTTGAGGAACACTTAAACTCTATATAAACGTACCCACACAAATCTGGTTTTACAAAATAACACTGGAGCAAGTTGCATAATCAGAACTTTAAAAAATTATATAAATGCTCTTAAAATGCAAAGATTAATATGACTCATTATGGCAGCTCCTGTTAGGGATTGTGAACACCCATGAAAACTCATCCATTCATTCAGCAGATATTTACGGAGTGCTACCATGCACCAAGCGCCGTTCCAGGCCATGGGCATAAACAATAAATAGAACTGACCAAGTGCACACTCTCAAAGTTCACTTTCTTCAATAAATTATATTTATTTTAGCAAAAGAGCATTTTCATGTTCCAGTTTAAAAGAAGCTAGAGACATGATGACTAAATATAATACCTGACCATAGGCAAGATTTTATATAGGAAGAGAAAAGGTGCAATAAAGGACATTCTTGCATAACACAAAAATATTAAAATACAAATGACAGGATATATATATATATATACACATATATATGTGTATATATATATACACACACACATTCACACACACATATATAAGGATATGTACACATATATATCCTTACATATGTATGATGATCTAGATGTATAATGATCTAGAAAAAAATAAGTAATCAAGGATAGCAAGGGAGTAAATGATAAGTCAAATGAAGTAAAGTGTCAATAGTAAGTGATTCTAGGTGAAGGCACATGGACATATTTTGCACTCTTGGTACTGTTTTTATTTTGTAATGTTTTAAATTTGAAATTATTTCCAAATACAAATTTTTAAGAAACCTATTTCACTTTGTAAAATGAGTAAAATGAAAACACGATGTTCTTAAATCATGTGGCAAGCTTTCCACAGCCATATACAATTTATAGGCATTCGGTTGACATGCTGATTTTCTCAGGATTTCAAAGATGGGATGATGTTTTCTAATCAGCCCTACGTATAACTGAGGCATAACTTTCAAACTCTCTCTCTGCCACCCCACAACATGAACTATAGATGTTTTTTGTTTCATCCAAGAACCCCGTGATATCATTTTATATCTAAATAAAATGTATCATTAACATATAATTATGCCCCTCACTATGAAATGTTGAGGCCCAGGGCAGGCTGCCCCCAAATATCCCACAATGACACATTCATTACATTGAATTAAAGTTACTTGAGTAGCACCTGCTGAGCTAGAGACACACTCCGAAGGTCCTGCTGCTTTGAAACATTGCTTCAATAGCTGGTGAATGTCTTTTAAAGCACTGCTCTTCACTTGCAGAGCTGTGAATATTAGTTTCTTTCTTGATTTCTAAAGTTTATTATTTTCCGTTAACATTTAGTCGCCTTATAGTCCAGGGGTGTCCAACCCGCAACCTACAGGCCACATGTGGCTCAGGATGGTTATGAATGCAGCCCAACACAAAAAACCATAAACTTACTTAAAATATCATGAGGTTCTTTTGTGATTACCTGTTGCAATGTATTTAATGCATGGCCCAATACAACTGTTCTTTCAGTGTGGCCCAGAGACACCAAAAAGTTGGACACCTCTGCATACCCTCCTCCCCCTGGCAATCACCACACTGTCATCCATGTCCATGAGTCATTTTTCCTTTTTGCTCAATCCCTCCCCCCTCTCATCCCCTCCCCTGATGGTTAGCTGTCATCTTGCCCTCTATCTATGAGTTTGTCTCTGTTTTACTTGTTAGTTCAGTTTGTTCATTAGATTCCACCTGTGAGTGAAATCATATGGTATTTGTCTTTCTCTAACTGGCTTATTTCACTTAGCATAATGTTCTCCAGGTCCACCTATGCTTTCCCGAAGGGTAAGATTTTTTTTTCTTTTTATGGCCAAGGAGTATTCCATTGTGTAAATGCCCCTTAGTTGTTTTATCCACTCATTTACTGATGGGCACTTGGGCTATTTCCACATGTTGACTATTGTAAATAACACTGCAATGAGCATAGGGGCGCTTATGTTCTTTTGAATTAGTATTTTGGGTTCCTTTGAATATATTCCCAGAAATGGGATTGCTAGGTCAAAAAGCAGGTCCATTTTTAATTTTTTGAGCTATCTCCATACTGCTTTCCACAGTGGCTGCATCAATCTGCCTTTTGCACCAACAGTGCAAAAGGGTTCCCCTTTCTCCACATCCTTGCCAGCACTTGTTGTTTGTTGATTTATTGATGCCATTTTGGCAGGTGTGACATGTTATCTCATTGTGGTTTTAATTTGCATCTCTCTGTGATTAGTGACATTAAGCATCTTTTCATATGTCTATTGGCCATGTTTATGTCCTCTTTAGAAAAGTGTCTGTTCAGGTCCTTTGCTCATTTTTTAATTGGGTTGGGGTTTTTTTTGGGTTTTTTTGGTGTGGAGTTTTGTAAGTTCTTTATAAATTTTGGGTATTAATCCCTTATCAGATGTATCAGTGAATATGTTCTCCCATTCTGTGGGTGAAGGAAGTTGGAGGAATCACACTACCTAATATCAAACTATACTATAAGGCCATAGTAATCAAAACAGCATGGTACTAGCATAAAACACAGACACATTGGTCAATGGAACAGAATAGAGAGCCCAGAAATAAACCATAACTTTATAGTCAATTAATATTTGACAGAGAAAGCAAGCACATACAATGGGCTAAAGATAGTTCATTTAATAAATTGGACAGATACATGCAGAAAAATGAAACTTGACCTCCTTCTTATACCACACATAAAAATAAATTCAAAATGGATTAAATATTTAAATGTTAGCCCCCAAACCATAAATATCCTAGAAGAAAACATAGGTAGGAAAATCTCAGATAATGGATATATCTCCCCAGGCAAGGGAAACAAAATTAAAAATAAACTAATGGAACTACATCAAACTAAAATGTTTTTGTATAGCAAAAAAAAAAAAAAAATCAACTGAAAATCAATTTCTTTTAGGTATCTAGGTAGCACATACACTGTATAAAAATAGGATCAATTTTCATATGTGGCCAATTGAATCAGTCTCTTTTCATGGTGGTGAAATCTAATAAAATAATTTTCTGTATTTCCAGAGGAGAGTATGGAATTTTAACATCATATATATATATATATGATAGCACACACAGATATACACATATGTACTATTTTATTTTACCTGAATTTTCTTTTGTATGAGCAGAAATTAGATCTTTTGAAGCAATGAAATGAAGTGGTGAGGAGCATAGATATTGGATCCAGTTTAAATCATATATTCATTCTGATCCTGGCTCTGCCACTGAAGGGTTATATGTGCTTGGGTGCATTACTTAACTCCTCTGTACCATAGTGTATGGCTCCAGCTGTAAAGTGAGATAATAATGGCATTTACTCATAGACCATTATGAAAGTTAAACTTAGAATATGAAAAGTACTTTAATTAGTAATTAGCTACATGCTGAAATTATTATTAAAATCATTAACTGTTACTATTTCTTTAAAATAAATTGCTACAAAATGCCCTACAAAAATATCATTAGATTATACTATGACTCATGTGCCCATTTATTAATATACGTAACATATATAAGGTATTTTGTCTGCTAGATGCTATACTAAGTACTTTATTATGTTAATACTGGAAAGTTTAACAGAAGAAACAGAGGTGGAGAGATGATTAATTTGTCCAACATCAAGCAATTCGGTAAGTGAGATTTGAAGCAGGTAGTTTGATTCAAAACGTAGATACTTAACTGCAAAACTACATTCCCTTCTCTTCACAACAACCATTTTTTTTCTTGCAAAAATATCAGTCAAAGTATGGTTAGGCTTGGTTAAAACTTACAAACAAACCTAACAACATCATAAGCAGAAACCATTACAGAATAGTGACTGTTTTCCTCACAATTGTCCTATTTTATCTTTGTGAGGAACATTAGTATACTTTATAGGCTTTACTTAATTTAAGATTCAGGTATTTGGAGAAATATGTGTCTGCCTACACCTTAGAACACACAGCTCTCTGAACCCTTGAAAGATGGAGTCATAAACCTGATTGCTCCCCTCCCCGTGAAGCAAGAATTCCTACTGATTTAATGTATGTGAATTAACTTTTTGAAGCAGAGAAATATAAGATAGTCATAAACACTTCCTCCAGGTCAAAATTTTCAACTCAAGGAAGACATTAGATATAGAAAATTTAACAATAATTAGTTTCTTCAGGCAAAGGAGGGGAGGAAAAAAATCGTTGATGGTCTCATTTCTTCAAATCTTTTTCTTTTTTAAGATTTTATTTATTTACATTTAAAGAGGGGAAGGGAGGGACAAAGAGAGGGAGAGAAACATCAGTGTGTGGTTGCCTCTCTCATGTCCCCTAATGGGGAGCTGGCTCTCAACCCAGGCATGTACCCTAGACTGGGAATTGAACCAGTGACCCTTTGGTTTGCAGGCCAGTACTCAATCCGCTGAGCCACACCAGGCCTGGCTCATTTCTTTGTATCTTTAATGTACTTATCTTTAACGGTGTGGATGGAACTGAAGACCATTATGCTAAGTGAAATAAGCCAACTGGTGAAAGACAAATACCATATGATCTCACTTATAAGAGGAATCTAATGAACAAAATGAACTAATGAGCAAAATAGAACCAGAGGCATAGAATCAGGGAATAGACTGACAGCTATAAGAGGGGAACGAGAAGGTGAGGACTGATTGAAAGAAGGTGAAGGGATTAGTCAAAGAACATATATGAAGGACCCATGAACATGGATAACAGTATGGTGACGTACTATGGAAGTTGGGGGCATGCCTGGTGAAGAGGGATGAAGGCAGGGGGAAGTGGGACAACTCTAACAGCATAACAATAAAATATTTTTTAAAAACTTGTCTTTCATAAGTCATGTTACACATCACAAAAAAAAATCACTTCGGACCTGTTACAGATTATAAAGTAGCTATAGTATCTAGTTCTTATGTTTCACTTTCTAAAAAAAATAAAAAAATAAAAAAGCACTTCTGAAAGAAGCTATATAAATATTATATACGTATATTCAATATATATATTTAACATGGTTAAATTTGTAAATTTACAAATTTACAAAGTTGTATGGTTAGCATACAAATGGTTAGCATTTGTAAATAATTTCGCAGGTTTCTAGTTAATATCCTACTCCAGAGAGTGACAAAATATGCACACTAATGTAAATTATCAGTAGCTTCTGACATTTAAGTTTGATTTAACTGGCTGTATAGCCAACACCTTTACTCCTCTAAAAGTTTCCTGCTATGATATTAGAATTTTGGAGTAGAATCTGTCTCACAAATTAAAAATCAGTTTTTTTTTTCTCCCTCCCTTCAGTGCTGGTAATTTAGCCTATTTTTAAAGCTACAGATGAACCGGGGAGCTGGGGCTGGGGAAATACGGGAATAGAGGAAGTACATTAAGTTTGGATATACACAGACCTGGGTTTGAATCCTGGCTCCACCACTTACCTATCGCTTTATGCAAAACAAAAAAACAAGCAAACAAAAAAACCCCACAACAATGAAAACACCCACAAAATATGTATTTTACAGGTTAGACTTTCAGTTGCCTCTGGATTAAATTGAGACATTATTACTTCTTAGAGTTTTGTGATGAAGAAAAGCAAGATTATATTCTAATGCATCTTGCATTGTTAATAGCCCAGAGTAGGCATCTGTTAGTATCATTTCTAATCCCATGGACGACGCTACTGCCATGAATGTAGGTATAGACGACTGACTTCGGTGGTGGCAGTATTTTAGGACAGCAAGAGAGAGCATACCCTTGCCAGGTGCCCGAACACTTAGAGCACTTCTGAACTTGAATAAGGGGATGGATTTAATTCTGCTGAAAGCGGTGTGAAGAAATGGTACGAGCAAAGGTTTTAAAATCAGATGAAGTGTGACTTTCATCCTTCTGTTTAACTTGAGGTCTGATTTTTAAGTCATTAATATATAGGAACTTCTGCTTTCTTGTCTGTAAAATGTTGCTAATAACACATTCCTCTAGACTTAAGGTGAGAATTAAATGAGGTAAAACATTTTAACACAGGGCCTGGAAAGAACATGATCCCTAATTCCTTCTCTGGAGGAGCAACAACATCCCGTCCATCCAGAGGGGGACGATTTCTTCAGCACAGCTTCTCTGTACTGAGACCAAGAGTAGAAGAGTAAAGTGGAAAAGCTGTCGATGCCAATTTCCCCCCTTGTTTTCTGCAATCGCTAAATAGGCATTGCCCGTTTTCATGGTCTGGCCCTATGAATGCCACTTGAGTTGGATCATGTCGGTGGGTTAAGGCAGATTAGGATTGATGGTCTACTTTTTTCTGGTTGAGATAGGCTACGAAAGGAATACTATGCTGTTTGTCCAAAAAGAATAATAGTTACTAGTTCATGGGTTCTACCTTTGCTTTAGGTTCTTTATCCAAAGGTCAACTAATCACTTTGAAACCTTTCAAAGGAATTGGAGTCCTAAAAATTTCAAGCCACGTATTGGAGATTACACAGTTTGTAAGTGGCAAAACCAGAAGAGAAATGCGGATTTCTATGAGATTGCCCTTTCTCGTCCCAGTTGGTTCTCTCCACTCTACCTATCCCGGCTGCATGAAGTCCCTTCTGACTGTAAACCTTCACAGCATTTTGTTATCACCTATCACATGGCTCATATACTTTTCTATTGCTTATTAAAGTTATTTGAGTTATTGTATCATATCCATGAATCAATAATAAATTCCTCGAGAGGAGGGACACTATCACACACCATCATAATCAATCAGAGTGCTTTTAGCTTTCCATAATAAGAAAATTTAATTACAGCACAAAACATGTCTAGGTGTTCATTGTACTAGAGTGTAGCAGTTTAACAATTTCATAAAGGGTCCAAGCTCCTTCTATTTTCTCTCCACCAAATTTAGTGTATTAAACTTTTATTTTCTCACTTGTCACTTCCCAGTTGCAAGACAGCCATGACCGACCCAGACATCTGGTTATTGTTCAAGGTAAGAAGAGAGGGAAAGGGCAGCGCCACTGAGCTACGGACTCATTTCCATCCCTTACAAGACAAGAAAGCCCTCCCAGGAACTCCCTGACTAACTTCCTTTTCTATCCCATTTCCAGCACTGGACCCCTCTGTAGGTCTTCCACGTACAAACACTACCATAGACCCAAATTTCCCCCAAATGCAGTGATTTATAAGTGAAGAATTTAAAGACCCATTTAGAGCCTCAGTGACAGTTATCTGCGATAGAAAGTAGAGGGTCAGAAAGCTACGGACGGGCATTGGGTACTGCACAGTTAGCTGTTGAGGATCCCTTGCAAGGAATGGTGACCATTCTCATACAACTTTGTAGTGCCTGAAATATAAACTCATGCCTCAGCAAAGTCACAAATTGCAAGATGTTGCAAATCTTTAGGCTTGCTTGTAATTAGTCAAGCCCTCAAATGTTAAGTCTCTGAATACCAAGGGTCTACTTTAACGTCTTTTGTGATGAACAAGGTGGATTGTGTATGTTTTCCTACCGAATGAATTATTACCCCTTACATTCTTGAGAGAAAATCTTTGTTGATAGCTGACTTGTAGACCCAAGCATATGTTTAGCTACAGTTCCCTCAGGTGCCAACAGTAGGTAGAATAAACTTTAAAGATGTTTCAGGTGAATAGCTTTTACCCTGTACTTCGTACAAATAGTGAGTCAATTATTTAAGAGTAGAGCCCAATTTGTTTAAACCTCATTGACCTTTAATACGGTTATGACATGTGTCTTGACTTGATTCTTCCCTCTATTGATTTGGCCTGGAAAAGTAAAACAAGAGGTAAAACAGCCCCTCAGGGTGAGTTAAAATTGTAGGTTATGGCCATGTTAAATTGCTTTAGTATACTTTGTGTCCTTTAGAGTCAGAAAATGAAGCAATAAAGTAAGTTGATGTAAGTAATTCTTGTTTTTAAAAGGACCTTGAAGTGCTCTTAACAATATCATGGATATGATAAGATCTGCTTCAGACTTCTTAATTTAAAATGAACATAAAGATGGTAAAGCCAAAGGAATGTTGAAATACTAGTGCTGTGCTAACAGCTTTGAAACTGAATTCATGGGAGAGGACCGATAAAAATTCTTTGCTATTGTCTGCCATACTTGGGGAAAATTAAAGTAGCAGCCAGTGCCAGGAATTTCCTGGGGGGCATACCCAGGTGTACAAACTATTTAGGAGGATTTCAAATGTTTTTGCTTATTACTTACGTGCTGTCAAATTTAGCGTTTAAAACTCAGGCAATTTTCAAAGTTTTAAATGTTAATTTTTGTGACAGGCAAACCTATTAAATATGAGTGTTCACAACTTTTTTCCTCTCCCTTATCCCTTCTCATACTTGTCTCTGATTAATGTGGTATTGATGGGTGAAGAAAAGGGTTTGAGGAGACATAAAGAAAACATTAAACCACCTAGAAAAGGAGAGAGCATTATTAGTTGGAGAGAAAAATAAACTGGGGAGGAACAGTGTAGAAAAAGGACAGGAGCTAATACGGGAGCATGAGCTGAGTTTCGGATAGAACACTGTGACATTTAGAGAGAGGGAAGAGAGGGCTGAGGTGTCGTTTATAAAGAGAGAAATAAAAAATGCTGATTTCAAAATGTTCTTATGCATGATGATTAATGGGCTTTGAGATAGTTAGATATTTTAAGTTGTTCTTTCACAGTAAGAATAAGCTGTTTGGGCTGTGTGTTGGCTCTTATTATCCTTGAAGGTGTCACCTCTTGCTTTTTAAAGCCTTTTCTTCTTTCATGCCAATGCTAACAGTTCTATTGATTGATATCCCATGAAGGAAGTATATGACAGAGAGAAGGAGGCTCTGAGCTGGAGCTTGGTGAGATGGGATTATGAGGTGGACCAGAAGACATGGAGTAAATTTAGAGCACACTAAAGCTGGACCAGAATTGAAAGCTTTTGGATAAAAGGGCAATTTTAGGGAGAATTTGTCACTCCTAAGACCTCAGATACTACTTAAACACTGTTTCTTTGATCTCAGCTTATGCTTCTATATATTTGATTCTAGAGCCCCATTTATGGCACTAATTACCAGAAGGCAGTTTAAGCCCTCTAGAGCTCTGGATAACATGATGTGCTAATCCAGAAATTCTATGCACTGAAGATGATAAGTGAACAATACGGCTTCAGAGCGAGCGTCTGTGTAATTCTGCGTGAATTAAATGTTGTGAAAAGCTGTGAAGTGGTAACTACATTTTGGAACCAAGGGTGACGTTGTAAGTTTGAACCAAGAAATCACATAATTCCTTTGGTCAAGAACTTGTGGTTTGTGACCATTGTGGTCATAAAAAATAAGATGGGAAAGAATCAGTCCTTCCAAATCCCTAAGAATCATTCTATGGGATCCACTTCAGCTCTCTTGGTCAGTGTCTCCTTTCTTCGTCTGTTGACCACATCCCCTCTGTTCAAACAGAGAAAACATTTCTTGAGTGTTAATGTTCTGTATATGATGCAAAGGTGTCTATTGCTGAAGTTCAACCTCTAATCAGTGATAAGCATAAAACCACTAAGAATGATCTATAACAATAATGTGTGTGTGTGTGTGTGTGTGTGGCAGGGAGAGGCGAGAAAGGCGAAGGGGGAGAAAAAAAGGAAGAGAAACATCAACGTGTGAGAGAAACATTGATCAGTTGCCTCTTGCATGCGCTTTGACTGAGGACCAAATCCACAACCTACGCATGCGCCCTGACCAGGACTCAAATCGGTGACCTTTCTCTTTGGGGGATGACATCCAACCAACTGAGCTACATCGGTCAGGGCTGCAACAATAACTTTTAAATTGCTGCAGCTCTCTGGAGTTTTATATATATTATCTGAATTGTTTTAAAAATTGCTCTGCAGTGCTGCTGATGTATATATATTTGTTGCTATTATTTCTATTTGTAACACTGAAAAATTGAGATTCATTAAGATTAAGAAACTTGTTTAAGTTGTTTGGCTAAAGCTCATGACCTACATCTGCTGATTTCAAATCCCATGTTTTTAGAAATTTAACTGGATTGAATGGAAATGAATATAAATCAATGTAGTTTTAAAAGTTGCAATAATGATTTTAAATATAATGGTAAAGGAGCAATCATAATGGTGTATGTCTAATCCTGAAAATATGAAATTTATTATAGATTCTAAAGAGGGACATAAATTTAGAAGAAGGTATTTATTGAAAACAGAAATTAACAGTTATAAATTGATTGCATATTAAACACCCATTTGTAAGTATATTTATAATTTAATTAAAATGTATATTAGAGTAATAACTAACAGTGAGTACATACTACATATCAGACATTTGATACATATTATCTTGTTTAATAGTCATGACAATCCCTTGGAGATAGGATCTATTATTGAACTTTATTTTTTAGTTGAGGAAATGGATGTTCAAAGAGGTTTAAGACTTCCTCAGGATCATAGGCAGCAGAATTAGGACTCGAGTTGCCTGGTTTCTCTGATACCACTTTGCGGAGCCATGGGGCCCTGCACGGGACTGTGTTATGGTGCAAACAGGCATTCCAGATAGTCAGGAGCCCTGTTCAGCACAGAAGTCAACCCTGTGGCAAGAAGGGTTTAGCATAGCACCATTTGGTGAGTGTCCCTAAGTCTTCTATTATCCCTGGTTCCAACTTTTCATTCCTGCACTCCAACTATGACCCCGAACAAAACTTCTTAAGCTCAGTAAATATAAAACAAGAAAAGACATTATTTCTTTTCATGGAAGATATTTGGAAGAACATAAATGGCGAATTGCAGTTGCAGTTCACCCCTGACCCCACTATAATTTTCTTAATGTGGGAAATCCTTTTGAAGACTTCATCCAATCTCACCCTTGTCTCCAGGTATTAATCTCTGACATTCACTCTCCTCTTAAACAAATTTACATTTTTAACGGATTTCTCCTGGCCCTCAGTATAACTCTCACTAATTTCCTTTTGTCATGATCAAACCTAACATGACTCACATGAGCTCATTCACTACACTTGCCCCTTTAAATGCTTCCTTAAATACCCCTTTAGAAAGGCCCCCCAGTGAGGAACTTTGTTTCCCACCATCTACTCTTCTCCAGCCCAGCCAGACAGCTTCGGTGTAGACTGGTTCACGCAATTGGCCTTTTATTGTTGACTTCTTGGTCCCCAGACACCTCTCATTGGAGCCCCATTACCCATGGCTTAAAGGTGTTGTTCATTCTTTACTATTGTTTATCCCTTAGATTATGTATTTCCGTTAATAATGGTCTCCAATGACTTCTTTATTAGATGGTAACTGTCTTCTTTGGAAACGTCTCTCTGAGCTAGTTTTATCCACAAAGCCTGTTATCTCTCTTATGTAATTCAAGCCATGTTCTACCTTTTGGCTCACCAACCAACACAGCATTTGTTTTGTTTTAATATTATTTTTCTTCTTGGTTTAATCTCAAAAATTCTTCACTAAGTCTTCGTGGTTTCAAATAAAGCCCTTCTTGTTGTCGTATCATAGCTCTACCTTTAGAACAAAACAAGGAAATGAAAACAAGACAAAAACAAACAAATAAACCAATTCAAACAACAAAGGGGAAAAAAAACCCTCAAAGTTCAACTTCCAGGCTTGTCCTGATTTATTAATATCCCATTTTCCAGTGTGTCAAGAAAAATCCCCCAAACAAACTTCCTAATTGCCCTTTTGTTGTTCTTATTAATAAGTATTCATTTTAAAGGATAGTTATCACCTCTGTTGGATTACAAATCTCCTTGAGGGCAGGAGACTGCATCTAACCACTAACAGGTACCCACACATTTATTAGAAAGTGGTGCAACCTCAAGGGGGTCAATAAATACTTGTTGACTCACTGACTCTATAAATATAAATGGCAAAATAATCAGACATTCCACTAGCACATAATTTGCTCCCTGTAGGTAAGTTTATCTCTTTGGTAGCATTGATTCTTTTTGGTCGCCAGGGTTCCATTTAGTGAATTACAACTGCCATGGGCTAACTGGTACCCTGGTGGCCTGAATGAGTTTGAGTCTCCCCAAATGAAGGACACCTCCCCCGAGAGCGGCTCTGAATCTTGTTGAATACTTAACCCAGCCTTTATTTTCTTCCACAGCATTTTTCCTTTGATACAAAAGATTCCTTTGCCTTTAGGCCTTTTTGATTTTTTATAAGACAGAAACTCTCAAGTCATAAACAAATAAAAATGCACTTCATTTGCCATCTTCTTGCTATTTTACATTTTTAAAGGAAAGTATTGCTAAATTACAGTGAATGCCAACAGGAAATTCACAATTTTCCTTGCAGCATTTTTCGTAAGTGAGCAGCTTTCCAACAGATCCAGCTGTCAACAGTGCCCTCCTACTGCTTGACTCATATTCAGAATTCGTTTCCATGTGCTCCACAATGCAAAACATTTTGCAAAGCATGAAAGGAGCCTGTGGAATACTCTCTAGGTGTTTATTCCTGGGCCCGGGCTCCCAAAGATTTTCTGTTTTGCCTAGTGCCCCCTACCAATCAATGATCCTTTCTGCAATTTTAGAAAACCTACGATGGGAAAAAGGTAATGGATGATTTCATGGCATCCCAGCAGGGAATCTGTCTTCGATCCCGAGGAATCTGGTTCCTTTTGTTGTGTAGTGAGTTAAAATTGCAAGCAAAATCTTAAGAAGTGGACTGCAAAGACGTCAAGTTCCTGATTCTCACAGCATGATTGAGATGCTTATGAATTTGAGAGATTTATAAACAGTTCTTATTGTAGGTTAAAACATAGGTCATATGGAAGTTGTGAGAAAGGTAAATGCTATGCTCTGATAATACCGCTGCATCCTGATTACGAATGTCCTAAATACCTGGCTTCCTCTCACCTGCCCCTTTTGGGGAACCATATAGCAGTTGCACGAGTCACACCTCTGTCCTTTGGAAAGCTGCCCACACTGACTGCAGGACCGAAAGGGTACAGCTACTCTGAATGGCACTGCCTTCATCTTGCTGGGGAATTATGTTACTTGCTTCCTCTACCTGAAAATTTCCTTAGCTCCTGACCCACTTTCCTTTCTTTGACTTTAGGACTTCTTGGTTTCTCTCACTCTGCATCATTGTATTTGTATACCTGTTTCTTACGAGGATGGTCTGCCCCCTCCTTTTCCTTTGAGCCATCAGCCAGACACGATGCTCTGTGGTTACTTCTTGCCGACTGCTGGAGAAAACTACCCAACATAATTTATCTGTTAAGCTCCTGTATGTGTGGAGAGTAATCGTTACTCTTTATTGAGCACATCCTGTGGGCCAGGCACTGTACTGGGTGCTTTTCGTGTTGTTCTTATTTAATGCCCAGACACAAAAATTCAGGCCCAGTGAAACACAGTAACTCACCAAGGTGTCAGAGCAACTGAGAGGAAGAGCCAGAAGTCAAAACCCAATATTTCTGGAGCTACAATTTATGTTTCATCGCAGCACCTCATTGTCTACTGATGCTTTTAAAATGGTGTTTTCTACTGTTTATTTGTTGTATTTGCACACACACACAAACACACAGACACACACTCACTCATGCTAACCTGTGTCCTGTATATGTAACAGCATTTATCATTTTTGTAATAAATACTTATTAATATTTTTAAGTTTTCCTCTAAATTACTGATGTCAGAGAGCAGAGATTGAACCTTATTTATCTTTATGTTCTTCCCCATATACTCAAAGCCTGTCACCAATGCTCAGTAAATGGTAGTGACAATATTGGTTTGGTGGGGAAATCATCAGGAAATCAATTTTACTTCACAGAAGTTTATTCAAGTTTCCATCACTGTCATGGTATCATGGCTTGTGATTTTGGTACTACTAAGGAGAATATTTATAGACTACTTGGGCAATTTACAATTTTCTCTCTTTATGAGCAATAATGGCTAATCAATTGCATGTTAAAGTAAAGGGCTGTATGAATAAGATGGCTTACAATATTTCTGTGTCACAAGGATCAGTACAATAGAAACACCCAAATGTCATTTTTAACACCACTTTCAACAAATAACCCGAAGTGAGCCTTTATTTCATAAGGTGCTTCTGTCAGTGAAAGTCAACCATCAGACAATGTTTCTAAAACCCGTTTCCTCTGCCTTTTTGACTTGGCTTTAAACGCTTCCTAGGTATTTGACATAAATATTGATGAATTGTCTGAAGTGGGTAATATAGTATTTTTTTAGAAGATGCTACTATTAAGGCAAGGTGGTGTGTTAATTTAGCACAAAGCACAATTGTATTTCTAATCTTACTTGACACTGCTTTTGGTTACAGGGACATGACAGGACAGTGCTGATGGCCCAGTATAACATCACTTCTTGTAAAAGCACCACAGTGAAGGAGTGTCACTGGTATAATTTTTATTTTTACAAAAATCACACTTCTTAAATGTACCACGTTGCGCCCATTTTGTCTGAATTAGTGTTCTTTCTGAATTTTTATGTTGCTCTTTGTTCTACTTTCCATCTCTAGGTTTTCGCTTTTATGAGTGCTAAATTTAAGTGTGCAAAAGAACTCCAAATCCAAAATAATGGATGGAAGATGGGAGAACATAGGACGATTATTGCAAGACTGCATCATATATTATAGAAAGACGATCTCAGCAATTTATTTGGCTGTGTCTGGGTACTTGCTTAGGGAGCTAGAGATCTAGTCTTTCGTTCTATCAACGGCTCTTGCTGTCAATTAATTAGAATATATATTCCTATTAATTCAAGGCTGTGTGATGCCTTCTTTATGGGCACTACAAACATTTCTACGAAGCTGCATCTGTCCTCAGTTATCACATGCAGCCTGCCTCAGATTGACTGTTTCTTTCCCACTCTACATATTGTATGCTTGCCAAACTGTACAGATGCTTTTTGGATTGGAAAGATATTGCTGCTTTGAATAATATTTTAAAATGTTGAGAGTGTGGATTTAAACTTGATCTCTTTACAAACATGGGTAAGTAAAACCCATTGAATGGATCAGGAAATTAGGCCACCTGTGATTTGCCTATAATATGCAAACCAAATGGCTGGATATGTTTCGCAATCCATTTCCCCAATGTATACAGTTATCACACAGAAAATAAGTCCCCATGTCCACTTCTTCAAAAATCTAGATAGTTTGAAAATAGACGATCTAAACCTATTACCTTCACCTTCAAACCTGCATTTCCTTATGGAATTCTGTACCTCAGCTAATGGCATTTCAGCATTGTTGCTTCAGTAGAACTCTTGAAGTCACCCTTGACTTAGGTCCCTTATTTTCCATGTCCAATTGATCACCAGACCTGTCCGTTCCCCCTGAGAAGTGTCCTCTGTCTAAAGTCCTTTTTTAATCATCCTTATGACCACTGGCTTAGCCCCTCATCATTTTTGTTTGGAGTGTTAATACAGCCTTCTATCTGATTTCCCTGGCCATTCTTCACATAGACACCAGACTGATCTTCCCCAAAACAATTCTCATCAAGTTACTTCTATTCTTAAAGACCTCAGCTGGAGTCCAGTTATTCACAGGATGAACTCTAATCTCCTAAACTGGGCCTTATAAGGCTTTGGCAATTGGGCATCAACTTACTTCTCCAGTTACAGTTCTTGCTGTTTTCCGTGTGGACTCTCCTCTCTGGCTCTCCGCTTCCATTCCCAAACACTCAGGTCAAACTCTTGTATTAATTAATTATATTAATTGATGTGTTTACACAGGCTGACCTACTGCTTGGGATGCTTCCTTTCCCCCTTACCACCCGTCAAATTCTTACCTTTTAAAATCACATTTCTCTTCTTGAATCACTTCCTCTTGAATTCTCTTCTGACACCAGCAAAGTTATTCTTGCCCTGATCTAGTCTTTCTCATTCTGCCGATGATACTTCTATGATAACATTTATTACTTTGTATTTTACCGACCTGTTAGGTCTGATTGTAAACTCTTTGGGGAAAGGACTCTCCCTATACTTGATCCATATTTGAATTTTCCAAGTATGAGGACGTTTAGTAAATGCTGCGTAAATGAATGAACGCATGAATGAATGAACCATATTGATCTTTTCCCCATACCATAGTGCTTCGTAACCGAAACAAATGATATTTTTATTGTAAGTGCTTCTACTATAATGTGATATATGCTTTCCTGAAAAATTCAATCTTCTGCAAAACCCAAACAAAACAAACACAGACAAATAATAAAAAGTGCTTATTGGGCAGACCACTCAAAAACCTCATGTACTTTGTAATCAGGGCAGTAATAAAAATAATATTTGGCACCCGAGCTAAGTTGGATCTCCCTACCTGTCTTCCTCAGTGTGGCTGGACATGGCCATAGTAAGTCTCATGAACAAACAGTAATAATGGAGTGGGGAGCCAACAATACTTTGATGACTTATGGGGAGTTATTGAGATAATGTAGATGGAAATGGAGTCTGAGCTTATGGGATGATTGTTAAGGGGGCTCTGGGCTGTGCAGCCTGCCCCAAGTCTAGGGTCTCCTTAGGCTGAAGAAGCTCCTTCTTGGAAAGAGAGCTTAGAGTGCAAATGTTCATTTTTAATTTTATTAAAAGTAGATACTGCAGCCTTAAAATGGTTGCTGCAACAAATGCAACAGCCACAGCAGGAACTCTTTCTTTCCTGCAGGAAGTTATAATTGCTATATATAAGTGCCTCTAATAACTTGCATATTAAAACAATGGGACTTTCACATTGTACTGATGTTCCCCTGCTTATTAATTATGTTCCCCTCTTTATCACTTACCATATGAGCTGAACCACATTATAGACATATGAGCAGTCGAGCAAAGCAGACAGAATTCATGTGTTTGCATTCTTTAACTATCTACTGCCTATATCTCATTTTGCCAGTGCAATGCTGGAGCTAATTCTTTGAAGATAGGGAGTGTACGTAATACTGAAAGAATTTCATTTTTTAAAAACTTTTGATATACATTTCTCTGAGTAGCAGATGCTATTTTTGCCAGTGATTTGTTTGTTTGCAAAGAAATCCATCCTCTGCTCTGTCCCTCTCTGGCTTGTGTTGCAGGGACCTGCACCCCTTAACATCTCTTCCCAAGTGGCTTCTGGATAGTTTTGCTCAATGGGAGGCAGGCACAGGTGGAAGACTGGCCTGTAGTAGAGGAGAGGCCAGGTGTTTCTCCTAGTTCTTTGCCTTGGTCACCTCTCTGGCAGTGACCAGTTTCCTTCGTCAGCTCTGCCTCTTGTGGGACTGGCCCTCCTTTGGTGGTCCCTGTTCCCGTCGGACACTCCTCTGCCGGGATTCGAGCGCTCACTGGACAGCCTTGGCTTTTGAGCTCTAGGAACAGCACCTCCTCCCCTTTCCCTTACAGGTGATAGATGCTTCCTGTATTGCTAACTTCTGGGTGGCTTCATCATTCCTTCTGGCTTCAGCTTTTCTACGACCATGTTATCATTTTCTTGTATTCAGTTTCCTCTGCGTAAAAACTCCGATGGGCATTTCCCTGATTGGACTCTGATATATTGTTAAAAACAATATAGAGTAAAATCAGATCTACTACAGGCTCTCATTGACTAACTTGAAGGATAGGATGAAAATTACTTTGTTGGTACCTATCTGTAAGAATACAATGGCAGCCTACAGCTGTCTTACATCATTGGGAATGTTAAATGAGGTCTTGTGAATCATTCCTGAAATATTAACAAAGCCCACAAACTGTTTCCCTGCACTCTGATTACATAGTTGGACCCTGACATTCTTATCATAGACAGAAGAGGCTATAGAGCTATGCCACTGATGGCACTTGAAGACACAGCTCTGGTGACTGTGTCCAAGATTATGACATTTAAAGAGTCATTTCCACAGTTCTCTTTTCAGCAGACAAGTAGCTGGTGGAAGAAGCTAGGAGGTCCTGAAAATCCCAAAATTTCTGTTGCCTTGATTCCTGACCAATTTGTAGGAAACAATATCAAAAACTTCAATTATACCCAAAAACAAGCAAATTCCAAATCATTTGAAGACAGCTACAATAAAAAATACCACACCAATTAAAAAATAAAAAGGAATTAACTCCATAGGTACTCATTACAATACCTTGTGCTAGTACCTCCTGCAAATGATGGTCTTGATGTCTCCAGGAGAATAGGAGGATGGGGTGTTCATCATACCCTCACCTAACATTTGCTATTGCAATTAATCCAACTTTCATTAACAAAAAGGGTCCCGAAGCTGCAATTATACGGGCCGACTAAGGAAAGAATAATAATGCAGCTCTTTTGAATCTGGATTAAGTTGTGTTGGTTGATGAGTTTGGAAAAACAATATTATACTTGGCTTCTAGATAAATACTGCAGAGACCTCTTGTAAATCCTTCAGTAATTTTTTGTAATCCTTCACAAGTAGTAAAATCATTGCTGTGAGGCAGACAGGAGAGCAATCCACAAATAAGACATCTGTTATTGTTATATCAATGATGATATATGCCCAACTCTGAAATAACAACATTTAATAAGAAATGGAACCTTATCCAAAATGAGATCTCACTCGCTTCCATGACTTCATTTGCTACATTAATAAGAGTAAACTGAAGTTTATAATTGGGTGATCTTATCTATTAGCATTAGTAATATATCACAGGTTTAGGGCTTTATATTTTAGATTAATGGAATTTAAAATGTTGGGAAAGTCCAATGCTAACATATAGTGTGAATGGATAGATGAAGCTGGCGACACATTGAATAAACAGGAATATATTAGGGCTATTTGCCTTCTGTTCTATATTTTTAAAGGAAATTTGTACCTCCCCCAAAGTTTTAGTTTATTTATTGCAAGTTTAAGGCATTTTCACAATACAGTCAAATAATAAGGAAAGAATGTTGAGGTTTATAATGCTTTCAGAAGACATTTAATATTATGAACTTTAATATTTAAAGTAAATTTTAGAGAAAAAATTTATTACTTGAATCTAACACATTTTTCAACATACAGGTGAAAAACAAATTAAATTCTAAACTCTAAAGGCTATGTCACCATGTGTTTAAAGAATTTTTAAGAACCCCAAAGTACAACTTTGGTGATAGAATAAGCAGTTATTTGCCAGCACAAGATTTATGTGCTCACCAAAAGAACAGGCTTTTAAAAAATACCTTCAAATGATATCCAGGAATCTTTTGGTTTTTATGTATCTTTCTGTTGACTCCATTCGACTCCTATACTGTATGTCCTATTAAAAAGAACATTAGCCTAGCTCATCAATTTGGAAGGGAACAGCTCCATGCATTCCCCATTTTCCCTAGCCTCAGGCTCTGCAGTGCAAACAGAAGAAAAGGCCCTGTTCTGCTCTTCTGTGGATTTTTAGCTCAAACCCTGTTTCATCCTCTTCCAGCCCTTGGTGAAACTGGTGACTATGAAGCCAAAGTTAGAATTTGTGAATTTGCTTACAGAGTAGGTGTTAGTGCCAAGTGGGAAATAACTAGGCCTCTCAACATTTGCTACCACTGACTACAGCAGACTTTTAGAGACTCCCTTTTTCTTGGGCTTCCATCACCCTTTTCTTGGAGCTCTTGTACTCCTTTGGCCTGACCTCTGACCTTTCCTTTTCAGTTTACTGAATTAACTCTCATTCCTCTTCCCTGTCTTTGTATGTAGCAGCTTTGAGGCCTCTGCCCTGATCAACTTCTCTACCTTTATCATTTTGTCTGTGAGACTTTTCTTTGAGCTATACTGAGATATAATTTCTACATAAGAATCATATAGGTATGTGTGTGTATATATCATCTGTATCTGTATCTGTATCTGTATCTGTATCTGTATCTGTATCTGTATCTGTATCTATCTATCATTTATCCATCTAGGTCACCTATGCCTAAATCTATCTTCATCTGAAGTGAGAACACTTAAGGTCTCGAGATCTACCCTCTTGGCAGCCTTTAAGTATGTGATGCACCATTGTTAAGTACGGTCAGCCTGCTGTATGTTGGATCTCCAGAACTGATTCACCTGGCAACGCTGGGACTGTGCCCCCTTGGACCCCCATTTCCTCATTTCCCCCTTTCCCCATCTACCATACTTGGTTGTCCAAAGCAAATGACTGAGTAGTGCAAAGGAGGGATGTGGCAGGTATTGTGAGCTCTTCTTAAGACACTCAGTATATTTCTAAAGCAGACTGTATTATAGTGTTATACCTTAGAAAATAAACAATATTCTCTCTCTATAAACTCATGAAGAACATCCATTCTGGACTATTTTTTGGCCTGCTTTTCATACTGTGAGGAGAGAAGTATGTTTCTTCTTTATGTATGTATGTGTTTCTCAATTAGTATTAAACCATAATTACCTTAACATTTTTGCAAGGCATTTAACCAATACTGAGAAGATTCAGGATACATGTGATATAAAGGTATCTGACCACTCCTCAGTAGAATAATCATCAGTCTTTATCTTGCTGAGTTCTGTTAGGCCCATAGATATCAGTAAATGCTGAGGTCTTCTATCTCTAAGCTCAGTCCTCCACAATCCTGGGGCTCAACTCTTGAGACTGGAAAAAAACATTAGGAGATTTTACCTCACCAGGGAGTGGGATCTAGAATTAGTCCTGCTTCCGTAAGGTCTCTAAGACCTGCTGTTCTAAGATTAGTTCTGGTACTCATATATCCCCTAAAAGGAAGGCTTCCCTTTATGTTTCTGTGCGTATCCAGTGACTACAGATAGACATATTCTTGGGCTTTCAGATAAACATGCGAAGGACCCGTGGGCGCTGGCTTTCTGCCTTAGATCCTAAACTACTGGCAGACATGTCTTCCTTACCTCTTGCCAGTCACCTTTCCCAGGGGCTAGACCTTGTCTCTGGTACCTGCAACATCTACGCAGGTCCTGATCTTCAAATGGACTGATGCCTAAAAATTCAGCCCTGCCACACATTAAATTAGAGGCATCTCAAAAGTCTAGACACTTCAGTGACACTCTTTATTGACCAAATGCAACATCAGTATACAGATGCTAATTGCACTGCTGGGCAGTTCCCCGTGACCAGTTCTACTGTTGGGTCAGCTTTCCAGCTTCATGACCCGCCTGCTCCTGCTTCCTCCCTTTTGCCCACACTGAAGTCTCAGTGTGCTCTATAAACCAGGCCATGCAAATCTGAAATTTTTCCCTGGTTTCAACAGGCTAGGTCGATCTTAATGAGACAAAATCATGAATTTTTAAAAGAGGATCTGATGGGTTATATTATTATTATCTCTTCAAAAATAAAGTTTATTGGCCCTGGCCAGGTGGCTCAGTTGGTTGGAG
Source organism: Mormoops blainvillei (assembly GCA_004026545.1). Lineage (NCBI taxonomy): Eukaryota > Metazoa > Chordata > Mammalia > Chiroptera > Mormoopidae > Mormoops > Mormoops blainvillei. The sequence continues at coordinate 341,989 of PVJD01000587.1, forward strand.
CATTGTCCTTTCCACTGAAAGGCTGCACGTTTGGTTCCTGTCAGGGCACATACCTAGGTTTCAAGTTCAATCCCTCGTCCGGATATGAATGGGAGGCAACCAATTGATGTTTCTTTCTCAGATCGATGTTTCTCTCTCTCTCTCTCTCTCTTTCCCCTTTTCTCTCTCTCTCTAAAATCAATGAACACATCCTCAGGTGAGGAATTAAAAATAATAATAACCCCTATTGAACATCTACAAGGCACTGTCTCATTCAGTGTGGGGAGACAAAATTGGAAGACCTCGTTTTTGTCCTGACAATGTTTAAATTCTAATTGGATGCTCGTGTGCGCCTACGCAGACAACATAAATCTGGTGAATTAACCCAACCAGTGACATCTAAGGAGCTGGGATAAGCTAGGGAAAGGCTGGCGTCCTCAGTTGACACACAGTGAAAACGTTGCTAAGTCAGGGTTCAAACTCATGGGACCTGACAAAAGTCTGTGCTTATCTTATTCATGAGAATTTCAAGCTCTGGTTAAGAGGGGAGGGCCATGATACTTTCTTAATAGATAGGGCTTCCAGTTGAGTTGGAATTTCAGGTAAACAACAAATAATTTTTTAGCATAATTACTTACCAAATATTGCATAGGATATGTTTATACTATATTCATTATTTATCAATACTTGAAATTCAAGTTTAACTGAATTTTAACTAGATATTTTCCTTCCCCCTAAATCCAACTCTGTTAGTACTACATAAATCACACCATATAGACAACTGCTAAAGTGTAAAGAATGTGCTCCTTGAGGCTAAAAGGAAGCGAACTTTTATTATCATGCTATAGCTTGTCAGAACTGGAAAGGAGCTTAAAGATCACCCTGTCCTCATTTCACCAATGAGTAAACTAAAGACCAGCCTGGGGAAATGACTTGAGCAAACTCATGGTGCTTCCGGAGAGGCAAGACTTGAAGTCAGGGCTCCACTGTCCTTGTCTAATGCCAAATCCACCTGAGGTTTGTTGATGGAAGAAGCATGGCTGTCTCGTGCTTTGTAGAGTCTGCATAAATATTTTGGCACAGCTAAGGATTTGATACCAATATGGTTTTTGTTACAATGCTTTGCTTGGAATAGGCACGCCATTAAGGCTTGTTGATAATGATACAGTCACACACATTCATACTAGTATAACCATAAATACACACACACACACACACTCATTCTTAGGAACTGAGAAGATGTGTTGATATCTCTCATGTGGATTGTTGGATGTGGTTGGTAAATACGACATTAACTCAAGTCAAACAGTTTTTTATATTCCTGGAGTCTAAGTAGCTAATAGAGAAACTAAGGCAACCTAACATCCAAATTAGGAGAAAGAAGGAACTTAGAAGCTGTGCTATCCAAAATGGTTGCCACTAGCGACACATGACTACTGAGCATGTGAAAGGTCTCTAGTCCCGAGATGTGCTGTAATTAAAATTCAAAATTCAAAGACTTAGGGAAAAAAAAAGTGAAAAGTATCATAATGTTAACATTATTTGTATTTTTAAATATTTTCAATGTATTGGGTTAAATAAAATATATTGTATTAATAAAGTTTACCTTTTAAAAGCGTTTTAATTATAGCAACTAGAAAATTTTAAACTGTAAAAATGTATCAGATTATATTTCTATTGTATAGCAATGTCTCAAAGGATTCATTATTTGTTTCAATAGTAATATAAAAAAATAGAGTTTAGGATACACACACATCTTGCTATCTTTCTAGGATTATATTTAACTTATTTATTTGCCTCATTGAAAATTTATAAAATTACTTTGGCAAATGCAAACCATTATGAAAAGATAAAATGTTTTTGTAATCATTGTTAAGATAGAAAATAGTTGGCTATTGATTTTCTTTTCCAAAGTCAGCGAACATTTACTGATCTCAGGGTGTTTTCCTCTTTGGGGTAAGTCATTTAGGCTTATTTCAATTAAATGCCTCAGCTTCCTCATCTACAACCAGCAATCTCTGCAGGGATAGGCCTGTTCCCAACACCCATTGAGCACAGCACTGCCAAAACAATGAATAATGTGGCCCCATTGTTGCTGACAGATGGGAATCATTCACTTCGTAGTGTATGTTTTTTGAAATGGTTTTGAGTTCACGCCCCCATTGCGGCTGTTGCCATGGTCATATGCTTTATGATGTTAGCCCCTTGCCCCTTACTCTGCCTTCCCAGAAAAGAGAGAGCCTTGCTGCAAGTTTCACAATTGTAAAAATATTTTACTAGTCAGTGCCTTTGTAATTTCTTCTTGTGTTTCCCATTAAACTTGGGTAATTCATAGACACAGATAATAAAAGATAGAGGGGGAGGCACAATCTGATTCCACTTCATTAGAAAGGGTCCTAAGAACGTCTCCTGCATCAGGAGCTGCACTCTGAAATCCTCTCTTGTTCTGGCAGTGGTAAGTTTTTAGCTCTTGCTGTGGGCATGGAGGCTCTTCTGCATTTTTGGTTAGAGGCGAAGGACAAAATGTCTTCCCATAATGTCAACTTATGCCTGATAGAAAAAAATGTAAGTATTTCGGAGGAATTAAAAAAAATTTTTTTTACCATTTCAACCTCATCTTTGTTAGTGCATCTGCACTCCACCTGACCTCTCTTGGTTCTGTTTTTAATTCTCCTCATATACTAGCTTTTAGTGGAGACTGTGTGCTTTAAGTAACAAAGGTCAAATTTCTGAGCCCTTGTATGCTCACCCAATGATTTCTAGCCCTCTTTAATCCTTCCCTACACCAACTGCTGCAGTAATGAGGGGCAAGGGGCGGCTGAGGATTGAGGTCATGAGCTTTCAGTTGGTAGTTATATATTTCTCTCGTGCTTATGTGGAACAGCTCCTCTTAGTTTCCTAGAGGTGGGTGAAAAAAAGAAAAGGAACAAAACGAAAAGAAAGAAAAGAAAAGAAAGGCGAAAAGGAAAGAGAGCACTGAATCCCATTGCAACGCATTGATATTGTTTGTGTGGGACTTTTTTCTGACACACTGTGCATCCTTGTTAGTGAAGGGAGGGAGAAGCTCCCATAAGTCATAAGGAGGACTGCAAATAAGTGTGTGTGCTCAGTGAATGCTGCCACGTGGTCATCCAAGAAGTGATGGACAACAGAAGCATCAAAGTAGAGAGGTCTTACCTACTGCCAAAAGAATTGCTGAGCCTCCTGTTCTCCCTGAAGCCATTTCTTCTGCCTGCCACCTCTCAGGATGTTCATGTCATTGTCTTCAAATCTCAGCAAGTACGTATAACGATAGAATTCTGAAGATATCAACTCACTAATCCAGGACTCAGTAAACATATCTGTAACTATTCTACTGTTTTTATTGTAAAATAGAACAAACTTAAACTATGTGTAAGAGTCAGTCCTAAAAATCTTAATGAAAATTAGATGTTGAATTACAGACCCTGTACAGTTTTAGACTATGAGACTGAAGGCTGCTGTTTTTGATGAAATATCATCACATAACTTTGACATTATTTATGACATACTATCATAAACATTTTCCCTTCCTGGGGTAAATAAATGGTAGAAAGAGAGAAAGAAAAAAAAATTCCTTCCCTTCCTGGGGTAAATAAATGGTAGGAAGAGAGAAAGAAAAAAAATTACTTCACTTATTTGTTCCTACGTTTGCTTATTTATTTATTCCTACAAAGTCATCACATATTTATTGATCACCTACTACATGCCAGACATTCTATTAGATATCGGAAATGTTCTGTCAAGTGACAGCTATATATTGATACAAATTGTTGAATAATTATTCAAATAATTTAGGCACTCTTTTAATCAGGCTAATTATTAGTTTTTTAAAAAAATTTCTCCCTGCTCTATGTACGATAAACACTCTACTTAGTCTTATGGACACTTTGGTATCAGTCCCTGACTTTAAGGAGCTTCCGTGTTATTATGGGTTTATGAAACATAGGTGGAGATCTGTAATGCAAGAGTGCAAGTGGCACATGGCACAAAGGCACAAATAAACTGTCATGGCGATACAGTGATAGCAAAGATGGCCTCCAATGGGCTAAGTGCCTCACGGGATACCAGGGGAAATCACTAGGGAAAATGATATTTAAGGAAGATTTTGAGGGGTCCTATCATACCAGCAAAGAATTTCTAGAAAAGGCTATCAAAGATATCTCCAACTCTGAAATCAAGTAGCATATGGAACATGAAATCAAGTAGCGAGATACAAAACTCCATCACCAAAGAACTCTGAATGCCAGTCCCAGTGATTTGGACTACACTTTGTAGGCATCATCAGATATAACATGATAAAATGGTGGGTCTCCACTTTTAGACTTTAATCCTCCAAGCTCTGGAGATCAGGTGGTGCTTGAGAAGTGGCAAAGAGAGGCTTGCATCAGAAAACAGACATCCAAGGCTTTACGGTCTTGCTTGCTTCCCAGTTTACCTGTCCAGTTTCTGTGTCAAGTTCTTTTCCGTGCTGTATGATTCTAAGTTTTATAAAACAGTGCTGAAATCCTGTGAATGCATTCACATTAATGAGTAAATGATAGCAAAGCATCATTCTTTTAAAACTTTTCCCAAGGCAAAGAGTTGTGCTTGCACCATCGTATTCCAGAGACGCCATCTTCACCCAGCTTGGATGTGACTCTTAACTCAAAGGATCCTCTATGCTTTCCTGTTAGGGGGATTCTATGATGATGTTAAGTGCCCCCTGAAGCTGTGCTTTGAGAGAGGAACTCCACCAAGTTGCTACCTTTGACACACAACCAGAGGAAATGAAAGTAATAAGGTAGGAGCAGACAGTGGGTATCAAAGAGAGAAAACTTCCAGATTGTAAAATCCCACTTTGTTTTATAACTTTTTGTGAAAATCTACCAAATCATGTTCCGAAGAGCTATCGGACAAAACTTTCTGGGAAATTAGTGTGTGCATGTGACTCTAAGTCTTTAACTTCCACATATATTAATTTCAAAACTCACATAGAAGACATGAATAAAACCTTATCAAAATTTACTTAATTCCACAGTGTATTGAGTAATAAGCTGAAGTCCTCTTCCTCGCTGTAAGACTCTTCCTGTCTACCCCATGTCTACTCTCCTCAGAGGTCACCACTGCCATCAGTTTTTGGATTCTTCCAGACCATTTTCGAGGCACTTACACATACGTGCAAACATAAGCAAGCTCACACCCCTCCACACTGTTTCACCTGGAGCATCCACACAGTGTATGTTTTACCTTGTACGTTCACGCAATGTTCAACTGCTTGCTTTTTGAGAACATTCCATATTACACACATGGATTACCTTGTTATTTTTAATTGCTACATAGGACTATATAATATGGATCCCTATAGTTTATCAACCATTCTTTCAGAGTGAAAATACTGGGAGCATTTAGAATGTTTCCCAGTGTTTTCACTGTTAAAAACAATGCGGTACTAGCCATCTTCCTAACTTTCTCTTTGTGTGTGTATGAGGGCATTTCTACGACTCAGATACCTAGAAGTGAACTTTCTGGGTCAAAGTGGACCCATATAAAAAAAGAAATTGAAAGATCATTTCCAATGCATTTACTTAAGCTTTAAAAAAAAAAATCTTTATTCTTTGGCAAAGATCCAAGTCCAGTTAAATCCTAAACCCAGGTGCCTATCAAAATCATCCACAACATTCTTGATTTATTTCGGATAATGCTTAAATTCCATTCTAGAAGCAAAGTGCTGCTCATGGTGAGATGTGCCAATCATACATACTTAGATTTGCACGCTTCCGCTCCATTCGCCAGTGCCGAGTGCAAAAGAGGGATTTACAAGGCATAGCGCACCTTTACCGTGAGATCACTGTGGACCTGCTGAAGCAGGGCATGGACTCCAGAGGCATACAAGACAGCTAGGTAGACATTTGTCTTTGGACCATATAGATCACTTAGAGCTCCCATCAAGTGACAGTAAAGCTGGAAACGAAAGCCTTCATTTTGGATATCCAATATTGTTTCTCTCTGGCACAGTCGTCAATAATTGTATTTTATATTTGCTCTTTCTCATGTGGTCCAAACACACTGCTTTCAATAGGTACAACAATATTAGGAAAAGCAGATATTTACAGGTTCATTTTTCTAAACTCACAGAGTAAACTGTTCAGAGTGCCCAGTGTGCCTTAAAGTGTGAACTTTCGTTCAATAGCTTATATGGTCTCTAAACAAGCTGCTTCCAGTGTCAGGGGGAAGTGAGCCAAAAGTCCTGACTGAGTTTTGAGGTTGAATCTGATGGAAATATTCTCCAGGACCCAGCTTGAGTGGAATGCCTCCCTGTCCTGTTGGTCAGTGGCATTTATAATGTGGACACGGGGAAGGGAGGGTTGGGCATCTGGGCCATGCAGGTGGAAACAATTAAGATTCAAAATGGATTTTGAAAACTGATTTGCTTTTCTCTTTATTTGCCACATAAAAAGTAGTTTTAGGTTCCTAAAATCTCTCAACCACTCATTAAGTAAATGCATTCATAGAACACTTGCTATTTTATTGCTTATGATTTAAAATCTACCTTATACAATGTATGGGAGATACACACACACATACACACACACATACATCTATAAACACACATATATTGCCAAATCTGTGTTTCACATCAAACATCTACTGTATGTTTCACTAGGGAGACAAGACCCATGTGTTTTGCAGAAGCTTTTAAAGCTGTTTCATTTATTTTATTAGCCTTTAATGAATGTAATTAGAACCCAAGTAATTAAATGCAATTGTGCTCAGTATGTTCCTGTTGTAAATTGCCCTAAACAATGTGCATCGTGTGAACAAATTTGTGGGATTAATCGAGGATAGATAATGTTTTTGGATAGTATTTCACACTAAACGGCCGCAGAGAGAAACAAAGAAGCTGGCGCAGTGTCATTAATCTTAGTCAACTGGCAGCTCTGGTGTAATTTGCATGACTTCGGCAGTGACACAGGATGAGGCTTGCTTGGGATGGGTGTTAGATCACTATGATACGTATGTATTTATTCTCCTTTAGTCTCCTGATTTATAAGCAGAAAGAAGTTTGCATGTGGAAATGGATAAAAACAATGGCGTTAATGAAAGGAGTTGTAGATTACTCAAATTATTACTGGCAATGTACATGTTCTTTTGTTTTCATATTGAGTATTTCTGTTTTATGGTTGTTAAAAAGACATCTGCGAATCCTTGTCAAGATAGGAAAAAAAAGGCAGATATATTGTGTCTGAGAGTGGAAGAAGTTTGGCTTTTTTTTTTCTCCTTCCATATCTAATATATATTGATTTATTGCTTAAGGAACCTATCCTTTTGGGGAGAGGCAGCTTTGAATTGCATTATAGAAAGCCTTCAAACTCCACTTATGAAAATATCATTTGGAAATAAGCGCTTCGGAGCAGAGATAGCAAATGCAAATGCTTTCTTTTTTCATCATAAGATGTAGAATGTAACTATGAATTACAGAAACAATTAGATAAGACATTCTAAGAAAAGCACACAAATTGAGCTTCAAATGTCATAACAGATGACAAATAAAAGGTAAGTGAATTTGGGGAGTTTTGAACCGAAATGACCGTGCCCTTGTGACCTAACGGACATGCTAATCTAGGCTTGCACAAGTGTAGCTGACATTTATGAGCACATGGCCCAGGCCATTGTGTTCTTTTTCTTCTGATGGAGATGAAGTTTCTCTCAAAGTTACCTATAATGCGGCCAAATAATCCCTTGGACAGAACATAAAGCTATACTGTCCTCACCAGTACAGCGATATGCACAAGCTATATTTAAATACTTGGGAGGAAGATTTGTGAACAAAGAGCTGTATCAACTCTAAAGAAAAGAATATTAATTAAAAACTACCCAACATATTTTAAGTTACACTTTGTATAGTCTTTTCATCAGCACATAACTGTTTTATTTTGATAACAATTTCTTCTAATTTAAAAAAAATTATATAGTGCATCCTTCTGAATGAACGTCAGTTAAAAACCTAATCTTTAGTAAGTTTTACCCTCAAAAAAAAAAAAAAAGAGAGAGACTTCTCTTGCCTTTGTGAATATATAGGTTTGAATAAAACTTCCTGAACCACAGAAACTTAGTCTCTCTCGCTCTCTTAAATCTATATACGTAACTGTAGCATGTGTGTGTATGTGAAAGTATCTCATTTTACATTCTTATTTCATAAACATTTAAAACAACAAAATAATTAACAATTCATGAGCAGAGCTGACTCATATTAATATGCCATTGACCTGCACACTGCACACCCCGTCCGACATTTAAAGACCCAGGCTAGCAGGACGTATTATGAGGTCAGGCCTATCGATATAGCACTAAAATGAGTCATATTTAATAAAGTGCCTAGCATAGCAGCACAGCTGTAGTTAAAATGATACAGGCAGTGTAAAGTTCAAATATAATACACATCACGTGGAATGAGAAACAGTTTAATGCTGAAGTCATGCTTATTATTCCAGGCTGGTTGGACATTGAGATGAGGGGGAGGGAAATGTTTTCCACTGTAACATTTGTGAAAAGAAGTCAACTCTTTTTTCCACAAATGTTATAGTCACTTGAGGACCATTTGATTTAATAGATCAAAAGGCGGGTTTTCCAACCCTGGCAGAAATACTATTCTGAAAAGGATGTAAACTGGTGGGTCCTCAGTTGGGCATCGTAACTGATCACCACATGATTCAGCCAATGTATTGCCTGAGTGATCATCACAATTTCTAGGTAATCTCTGTTCAGGTCAAAAATACACGTGTGGCAGAAGTAATTTGTCCAAAGTCCAAGGAAAGAAGAATTTCTACTGAGTTGCACAGAGTAAACGAAAGTAATTTACTGAAAGCCCTTGCCCAGTATTATTTTGGTATGCAGTCCAGGACATGATTAGAGGCACCTATATATGCCAGATATGCCATTAATTGCTATGTCAAATCTTCAATGGAATAGTGATTGATGCTGCAGGGTTGCAGAATCTGACTTCCCTCCGAGAATTCAGTATCTTTTTGTACATATTGCAATATTCAACTTAAAAATGTTACAGCATTGTGTCTATTATTGGCTTAAATAGCATGCACAGTTATGTCTTTACAATCTGTAAGATGCTTCTGAAATTAAACCCCCAAAGGCTTCCACGTAGGCTATATACTCATGGAAGAAAAAAGTTAGTTTTAAAAATCTGAGTTGTATCTACCTTAAGACTCTTATTACAGAGATGAATATGTAGACACATTAAGGCTATTCAAGTATCTCTATTATAAAACTTCTGTTAAGATACTGCTAAAAAGATATAAGTCTGAAAAGACTTTATGCATTATAAACGAGTCGGTTGGGTTGATAATAGAGATCACATTTTTAGAAGAAACCTTGAAAATAAGTGCTCTGAAATCTACATTTTATTATTATTGGTAGTCTCTGTAATGCCTTAAACTTTCTGGCCCTTAATGTTCCTTTCTACAAAATGGATTAAAAAATTACTTCAAAAGTATTTACAAACATGCATGTGAGGAAGGACAAAAATCTCTAGAGGTCAGAGTTCAATGGAAAAGAAATATTTTTAGTTAATTGTCCTTAAATGGGAGCTTTTAGTGTATTCCTTTTGCTGACGTATGGAAGGTGCCTTGGACTGAGACTGAAACTGGGGTTTACAAATTAGCTTTGCTGCAAGCAATATTTGTGATCTTAGGTAACTGATTTATATGTTCTTATCCTCACAAAGCATAATACTGACTCTGAACCAGACTTCTGCACAGAACATTTTAGCTGAACTCAGAGCCCAAGACTCAGATGTCGTATATGCTGGAGGTGTGTTGCTTCTTCCCTAACATACCTATTGTATTTAGAGCTTGAGTGCTTCCAAGAGGAACTGGTCAGTCTGTCAGTGAGGTTAAGATACCTGCAGTGATAAGCAGAGACAAGCATGTAACTGCCGAATACTAGGCAAGTTTGTCAGACTTGGGTAGGTGCTCAGGGCACTCTTCCCCGCGTGGTCATCCAGACTCCTTTTACTTTATGGCTCCATTATCTCCAAGGTCCTCATTCTCATCCGCACTGGCTGGCAGAAAGGGAAATCGCATAAAGGGTCACACAGGGGAGGCCGTGTGGGCTAAGCCTTAAAGTGCTATATATCACTTCTGCTCAGATTTCATGGCAAGGACTTGGTCATGGGACCAAGCCCTAACTTCAAGGGAGGCTGTAAAATGCTGTCTAACTGTGTGTTTTTAAAAAAGGAAATGGATTTTCCTGGATAGCAGAGGTCCCCGCACTAAGCAATATCTTTCCTTCTACATATCTACATACGTGAATTTATAAATTTATAGAAGAGTAGAACAATCTTTGGAATGAAAAGGAATCTTGGACCTGAACTTTTTATTCTTCATCCCCAACTGAGCTTAAAAATTACTAAAAACACATTTAATGAACTGTGGAGGCTCGGATCAAGACTGTATTTCTGATGTGACAGTGGGCTCCCTCAGAGAAAACCTTGGTGAAGATGTCAGGTCCAGAAGCCAGAAGTACTTGTGGTTGGCCTCAGTGTTACAGGTCTTACCTGGAACAGTTCTTTCTATTTCCACATATGCAGCCCTTATCCTCATGGCATGGCCTTGGCATCAGTTGTCTGAGTCTGGTTGGGTTTTAGTACCAGACATAAACTTTATAGATTTAGACACCCCGTGTACCTCTTGGTGTGAAGTACATGGGAAATAAGCATGTTAATGTCATTTGAAATTAACCACAAGTAAGTGTGGGTTACACATGTTACCCCATGAACCATCATCTAACTGCAGAAGTAAAAATTTTAACAGATTAGTTTCAACATTGGCCTTTTAGTGACATAAGATTTCTAAAAATATGATTGAGCAACATTCTATAACTTCTGTTTTATATGTATGCATGTGACTATATAGGAAATGGCAAAAAATTGGTCCCCAATTTATATATGAGCCCTGATTCAAAATTTGTTCTTGGCACGCCAGAACATGAGGGGTAACAGGCACTTGTCCCTTCCCTGGCACATGGGAAGTGCTCAAAAATAACCCCCTTTTATTGAGCAGCCATGGCACACAAATCACTTTAAGAATACTTTTTCAGGTGAGCCTCTAAACAACCTGATGAAGTAGATATGAGCACTCCCATTTTATAGAAGGAGAAACAGGCTGTGATAGTGAGTCAGCGACACAAGGGACCAGAGCGACGACGCAGCAGAGCCAGGATTCAAATGTTGTCAATCAAAACCCGAAGTCCACACTTCTAACTACTATGTGTTGTGGGTTGCTGAGGCCAAGACTGGCTGCCCGGAGAAGCACACCGAGTCTGGCAGGTGCCGTAGGATGAGCTGGGCAAGGGCTCAAGCCCCACGAGATAACCCAGGCCTGCGAGGAGGAGGTGTGGCCACAGGCACGAGCAGGCAATGCAGAGCAGCAGAGAGAAACTGCAGTGACATCCACGCACAAGGACAGCAAGCTGCTAACCTCTTCTGAGTCGCAGTGTCCTCGCCCCTAAAGCGTGGGTAACAGAGCTACCGAACTTTTAAGGAGGTAGTGAAGGTTAAATGAATTCTAGGACGGTACCTTGCACTCGGAGCAACAACAATTAGTACTTATTAAATAATCTTTGAGCTCCTTTCCAGTTGTGTAAAATTTTTTGCACGACTTTTCAGAATTGACAGTGAGGTTTGAGCATTTGGAGGGGGAGTACTAGGCAGGAGCTTCTCGAGGTTGCATCCAAGAGCAGTGCAGCTTCAGAACTGTCATTTTAATAAAGACAAATTGGGCGGAGATGCTGGCTCAGTGGACATGATGGGAGCCCAGTGCTACTGGCCAGAGGCAGAGACAGTGACTCAGAGCGCCTCCGGGCGGGACTGCTGGCAGATGTGCGTGGAGAAACAAGAGCGAAGGTAAGATCAGGCAAACAAAGGAGAGCCATACTATTAGTAGCACCAGGGAGAGCTCCCAGGGTTCCCGTAATCTTTATTAGGCAGGAAACATTTGGAAGTGCTTTCCATTTATCCCTGGTCTTCTCTGGGTAGGCCTATCTTCCAAACACAGCCCTGTAGCGGTTAACGTGCTCAGGCATGTTAAGCACATTGCAGATCCGAGGGTAAGGAAACTGCATTTTCAGGAACCGTCAACCCGTTTCTGAAATCTAGGTCCTATCGTCCCCGTGGACTTGAGCTTAGATGGCATTCACAGCCCCTCTGGACCCTGTGAGAAATAATCATTGTGCTTTCTTTGCTTCAGTATCTTCCTGAAGTATGAACAGAGACCCAAGCAACATAAACATTGACAAGCATTGCTTTCTCTCTTCCTTGTTTTATGCCCTTTGGAGCAAGTGGGCTGCCATCGATCCAAAGACACTAACTGGACACAGGATCGGAGGCTTACAGGGAAATTTGCCTTAAGCGAGGCAAATCTCAAACATATTTGCCTTTGCGGGAAAGGAATAAATGGTGGTTTCAGTTCCAACTGACCCAGAGAAACCTATTTGACCTCTAATTCAGCTTCACAGTGGCTTCCTACAGTGCTTGTGTGCTGAGTTCCTCAGCACCAAAGGGAGGCAGCAGCTACAAAGGAACTCACATCCTTTCCCACTGGCCTCTACAACATAAACAGCTCCCTCTGTGTCTCTGTTTGCGGAGGAGCAGTTTCCCCCACCTTGATTTTCCCGGCGTCAAGGAAGGATTGCTCGCCACTTCCTCCCACCCGTGCGTGAGAGGTGGATAATTGCTTAGCCACCACCCAGTTGTTGGGGGTTGTATTTTTACTGCCTCTCCCATACGGATGGGAGGAAGTAGGGGAGCATCCCTGCCTTGATGCCAAGTGCAAGACTAAAGCACTACTGTCGCTTTAATAAATAAAATATTTTGGAGGCTTGAAGATATGAGTTTTTGTTCTTGGGTAGGGGAGGTGGCTCATGGAGTTGGTTTTTCTGGATTCGCAGAAGCTTCTGAGTCATGAAAGGTTATCACAGGCCCAGCAGACCTTCCTTCTCACAGCTTCTCTTTGCTGGACTTCCCTAACACACCTTCCTGATTCTCCTCTGTCGTTGCAGGACATTTTATCTTGGATTTTTTCCAAACACATGCTCTTTTTTTTTTTTTTTTTTTTTTTCTCGGCCATTAGGTTTTGAATTCCTCAACACTGGCTCTTAAGTTATTATTTTTTCTTTTTTCTGTATTCCTTCCCGATGACCTTGTATCTCTGCCCCTATGGTACCAGATGCTTTGTTATAATCAAATGTCTCCCATGTTTATAGCTCTACCTCAGACCTCTCTTCTGGGTTCAAAACACATGTAGTTAACTGTCTACCCAGCTTGCCTAAGGGGATGTGTCAAAATTATCTCCAACTCAACATGTTCAAGAAAGTTCAGACTCCAGCCCTCCTCCTGGGCCTGTTCATGCTCCGGCGTTTCCCATCTCAGTGACCCTACAACCAGTGGGCTTGAAAAACCAGAGGTCACCCTTTGCACCTCAGTTCCCCTTTTCCTCCTCATCCAGTTTATCCCTGAGTTTTGTCAATGGCCTCCTAAATATTTCTCAGATCCCACACTGTGCTCCCTCTTTATTTTCACAGCCCCCCATAGTTTTCGGGGGATGATCAAAATATAGCTTATATAATTTTTTTTCACGTTATGACCTGAATAACCTTTTCAACTCACACATCTTCCTGACTCTATTGTGCTCAAAGCCATCCAGCGGTTTTTCACTGCTCTCAAGATGAAGATTAGTATCTCTATCAGGGTTCATAAGGCCCCATGTGATCTAGTAACAACCCCTATTTCTAGACTAGTCTTGGGGCGCTTGCCTCTTTTTTTGTTACACACAACACACAATGTCTTTTTTACACTTAAGGAGCTCCATTCTTTCTCATGTCTTAGGCTGTTCTGAGCATCAGATTCCCTTTGATTCCAAATCATTGTTCACCTAAGTACCTTCTACTCACTCTTATTACTTCCGTTTAACACCTTTTCAGGGACGTCTCTGTAACATCCTAGTCTAGATCCAGTCTCTCTACATTGTAAGTTCTTTCATGACAGACACCACGTGTATTTGGCTCACTTGTTGTATTTCTAGGAAGGATGGAGCAGGGTGACATGTAGAAGTTGCTCAGTACATAGCTATTCAGAGAGTAAAAGAGATTTGTCCCAGGTTATCTTCGTTATGTTGTATTAATCGTGAAGATCAAAGGAGTGATTTTTTTCCTTCAAAAGATTTATAGTCTTTATTCAATTTCTTCCATAGAAACATATTTATTATATATTTCAATTGTTTTGGTCCTTAAAGATTTTTTCTGATTGAGAATTAAGGATTGGTAAAGAAAATTTCAGTACTTATAGTTGATGCATGAATCTGCACATACTTTAGTGTCTTTATTCAGCATCATTCCTTAAATTTTAGCCATCTCACCAAGGTTTTCCCATCAGTTATTATTTCACAGTTTTCTAAAATATCTTCCAACAGAAGTCCTATCCAAGCCAGTCATCACAAAACATGACTGCACTCATCCTTCACCCCATGGTACACTTCGTAAATCCATTCAACTGCTCCTAACGCATTTACTCCCACAGCAAACTGTGTGGGGTCATCAGACATAGTCATTGGCGCAAATAAATTTTCAACTAGTCATTTTGTGCCCAACACCTTGAATAACTGGATGCTGCTTTTGTTGAAAGGCTGAAGGCATGTGGTGTTTGGTGACGGAATGTTCAGTTTTAGATTAGACCATGCCAGGCAGCAGATGGGATGGGTCATCATAAAATTTATCTTTGATTCTATTTCATTGTTTGCTAATATCACCATAATATTTGTGAAATGGTTCACCGTTATGTTCATTTTTCTGTTTATTTTAAGACCTGTAAATCTGTAAGATGCTGAGACAGAGCAACAATTCTTTCCCGCATTTTCATTGGCAAAAGCCTACTCTGTTTTTTTTTTTTCCCTGTCAAGGCTTTGGTGAGCATAGCTACAAAGAAATTACCTTGTAATGGATGAATTTCTGCCTATCTGTCTATCTATCTATCTATCTATCTATCTATCTATCTATCTATCATCTATCTATCATCTATCTATCATCTATCTATCTATCTATCTATCTATCTATCTATCTATCTATCTACCATCTACCATCAGGTATCTCTTCTGACTTCTATTTCCCTGACATTCATTTGGAGTAGCCCTATTCTCTTGTTTCTTACTCCATAAGGTTTGCCTGGAACTGAGCACGTGCTCAGTTCTTAGAGTGGTTGGATGGTCTAAAGGAATCAGTCAATGAATTTCCTATCTTGACCACAAAAACTGATTCTGACAGATTAGATTGTAAAGCTCAATTTAGGACAATAATGTTTAGGTCCAGAATTTTTTATTTTAAAAACTGTTGAAGGAAATCATCTGTGTGTGTGTTTGTGCATTTGTTAAGGGGATAACTAAGAAAGAATTTGTGCCTGAAGCCTTCTTGTCACTACCACTGAAGAGCTGGATTGCCTGAGGATGGAGCCAATGTGGAAAGAGGCAGAGCTAAGTGATAGTGTGAACTTGAATCCCGATTGTAACATTTGAGGTCTTGGATTCAGTTGCACCTGAGACAGTTTTACTTCTGAACTTCTCAATATGTGTCTTAATTTATTTTTTAGTTAAGACAGTTTGAATTTTTTTCCCCCCATTGTAGCCAAAAAAGTCCTGACAAATGTATTTAAAAAAAAATCAAACTAAGGTGGTTGCTACCCTAAGTGTACTGAGAGAGAAAATACATTCTCACTGTGAGATTTCCCATAGGAGGTAGCAAGGTTCCTAGAAGATTGGCTAGACCCAGGTATTTGTTTGGCAGTGATACTGACCCCAGGATGGCAAGCATCACATCAACTGCCACACCATATGGCCCCTTCACACTCTCATCAATTCCTGAAATATCTATGATATCAATGGTTGGACTGTTACATTCTTATGCATCGAAGTAAAGTATCTTGATGACTGGTTTTCAAATATTATTATGGATTGGAAATCTAAAGTTTTTGGTATCTAAAGTGCCCTTAGACTTTGGAATTTTTTTCCCCTAATGTTATTTCAACACTGATGTTCTTTTGTTGATATACTTCCTCCTCTTTGCCTGGGCAATTGGAAGCATCACAATGTCATTTAGAGGTTTACTGGTACCACTTGGGCTCGCTCACAGGATGTCTAGGCTGGGACAGCGGAACCCATGAAAAGCCAACTGGTTTTGTAGAACACTACTTAGCCACATTTTTTAAAAAAGGAATTTTAGATTTTAAAAGATAATATAACATGACAGCACTCTCATATGCCATTGAAAAAGCATTTTTTAATTTTGAATTTAAAAGCCTTACCTGCTTAGGGAAGGGCATTTTCATCACAAATGAAACTTTAACATTTATAATTACTTAACGTAGAGATAACCACTTGTTGAAATTTTTGCATATTTTAATCTAGCCTTGTTTTCTACAAGTAGGAAAGCATTCATATTTTACTGTGCATGTTGTTTTTCCTGCTTTGATACTTATTTTATTATATTTTTCCACATTGCTATAAGCTATTCAGAATTTTAATGACTGTGCAATTTCTCTCTCTTTGTGTGTTCCACATGTGTTTGGTCATTACCCTATTGTTGTACTGTTAGCTCGCAACTCATTTTGTTTAAGAGCTGGTCGTCCACCTCAGGTTATCAATGACTGTTTTCGAGTAATTAAATTCATGTTCAGAATTTTAGAAAAGATATGTGTTATTTATAAGAATCACTTTCCTAAGCATTCGTTATTCATTTATTTGTTCGTATTTTTTGAGTGCCTACTATGGGCATGGCATCTCGTTTCTAGACATATTTCACAGACCAAGAAAATTATGCTTTAGAAGATTTGTTTAATGATAGCTAAATTTCACACTTGCAAAATTACAAAAAGCTGTGTAAAGATTCAGGGGTCTTTGAAGCCATCTTTGGTTCCACTTACTTGTCATTATTTAATCAGAAAAAAAGCCTTATTGGGACACATATGGTGTAAATAGTTCAAAAGATATTTGGATGTCTTTATGACAGGGGTTTTTCTTACACTTCAGACCTTAAAATGTTGCATTTTATTTTTCCACTGCATGAACTTTTTTTGAATGCAGTATGTCATTTTTTAAACCAGAAATTAACCATATTTTTTCTTTTTCCATGGGAAATTTACTTTTGTATGGAATTCTTCTGGCTTGCAGTGTGTATGTGTTTGTAAAAGCAATATGCGTGTTTTTAAAAGTCCCATCACATAAGAGAAAACTTGTTTTTTCTACTGATTTGAATGGAATTAAACATTAAAAGAACAGATCCATACGCACACAACTCGGAAATCTCAGAACAATGAATGAAAGGGAAGTTCTGCTTATCCCACCAAATGTTTGCTGCAGAGGCTCAACTGGGGAATGAAAGGTAGTGACAGAGAATATTTGAACACAGCTAAATACCTACTGAGTTGTCCTGCATTTATTGGAGGTAAGTGAAACTCATTTTATTTCTTTTTATTGCAGGCTTTATTACCTCTTATGAACATAAATTATTCTAAATTTTAATTTCAGGCTTGGGTTTGATACGTTCTCAGACTAAAATCAATTATTTTCTCTCTCCTAAAAAGTTTCTTTAGAATACTACTTGGCGATTCATGAATTACAGATGTAAAACTGAAAAAAATAAAAGGTGAGACAAGCTCCTTAATTCCCTGAGAGAATTTTTGGCTACTTTGAGATTATACTGTAAAGAACTTACATCTCTTTCATCTGGTATCACTGAAATGAAAATGTACACAAAAACCTGCCTGCACTGTTGCTAAATTAACATTTATTACTAGATTGGAAAGATATATTTTCTTACCTCCTTTCTTTCTTTTATTCTTTTAAACTTCTCTTGGGTCTACAATGTGCTGTTTAAAATAGGTCCATTTACAACCTCATGTGGGGCCTTTGTAAAATGTTATCTTTATATCCAAAGTCATTTTTATTCTCCGCAGCACTCACCTGGTCCCTATTTGAAGATAATAAGACTTCTCTATATATTCATTTAGAAGCTATATTTTGCCCTTGATATTACATTATATATTGATTATCAATTAACTTTTAAGTTGCAGTTAAGCTTGAGCAATTCTTACACATAAGGAATACGGCACACACTGAATTTTTTAAAATAGAATCTTCCCTGAGGGCAAGATATCTATTCAGTTGCAGTATATCATATGGGACTTTTATGGCATGTTTTGTTTGTGGACAAGTATTCAGTATGACTTGTCCACCCTTATTTCAATATGATTTGTCCAGCTTTATGTGTTATACTGTAAAGCTTTCTTTCAACATTTCAAGTGCTCCTCTTGATATCTAGGTATTTAATGCTGGATATCATGCAATCCTTGAGGAATCAAAACTATGGAAGAGGAGCTATTCCTGGGTTCAAACCCATTAATTATACTGTGTCTAATGTTATCATTCTATCTTTATAGAGACTGCAAGCCTTCCCTGAGAATGGTAACAACCTTTATAGATTTTCAGTGATATCTGCCCCAATTTCATGCCTACTCTACATTTTCAGAGGTTTAGCCTATTAAGTAATGAAGTCAAGATTCAGATCTTGACTTCAAGGGATGTCCCCTCTAGCCAACTGACCTCCCAAGCCAGGGCCCATTTATAATTTTTAAAGTAATTTTTACTTCACTATTTCCAAAAAGATTTGATGCAGCTTATCATAAAACATCCACATATAACAACACAGTTAAAAAACAGGATGAAACAAGGGGTCATAATTTTAAAAATGGAGGTACAATTATTATACTTAAAAACTAAAATTTTCACTAAACGGATTGCTGCAATATAGTAGTAAATTTAGGAACATTCCCCACAGATGAGACAAAAAAAGAAAATGTGATGGGTTATACAGATTTCATTTAATAAAAGGAAATGTTTACATATTCCTCAGTGGGGAAAAACTTCAAACTTTGTTCTGATACTAAATTCCAAGAATTTATGACATGAATCCTCTCTTCTCTCCTTTATTTGTTTACTCAACAACTACTTATTAAGCATGTTTTGTGGCTGCAGTATTAGGCTGGTCACTGTGAACTCAGTGCTGAGCAAAACAGTTCTCTGTCCTTTTGCTGAGTACCTGCGTGGAGAAAATAACCATGAATCCTTACTAGTTTGTAACTACAAAGTGGAATCTTTGCTACATAGAAAGAAGTACCGTTCCACGAGGACACATAACAAAAGAAGGTGACCTAGCCTTGGGGTTTAGGAGAGGCTTCCCTAAAGAAGTGCTAAGCAGAAGGTGTCTCAGTCCTTGCTTTCAAAGTGCTCCCCGCAGACTTTCGGCACTGGCACTCGCTGGGAGCTTCACAGAGATGCAGAATCTCAGGGTCAAGCCTGGACCTACTACTGATTCAGAATCTGCTTCCGTTTGAATGAGACCCTCAGGTAATACCATTGAACATTAAGGTTTGAGAGGCCCTCATCTAGGGGAAGGGTGGGATAGGACAAAGGGGAGACCGCGTGTTTGAAGGATCTGCGGTAGGAAAAAGTACTGTGGAGCCGAAATTCAGGCACTGTGGCTGGAGCCTCTGTGGTAAGGGGATGGGCAACCCTACACGAGAGGGAAATGGAGATCGATGTGTGCGGGGCCACTCAAGCAAGGCTGTGCAGGACTGAAAGACATGGGTTTGAGAGTCAGATTTTATTTGGAAAGTAGAGGAAGAAGATAATCAGATTTTATTTGGAAAACATCACTCTGCAGTGCAGAGAGCACAGGGCATTCAGAGTAGAAGCAGAGGGCCATTTAGGTGGCTATGAGGTGCCTAGCTGAAAGATGAAAGTGTGGAGATGGTGGGAAGTAGAGATTTGTGAGATATTGAGGGGCTCGAATGAGTTGGCTTTGGTAATAGATTTAATAGGAGAGGTGAAGGAGAGTGAGGGGTCAAACTTGCCCTTTCTGAATGGGTGAAGGCACGGAGTTAGGAAATCCCTAAAAGGCAAGCAGATTTGGAGGGGAAATAATCAGGTGGGTCTTAGACATGAGGAATTCCAGATGCCCGTGAGGCAGTGGCATTACCAAAGTGGTAGTTATAAAAGCGGGTTCCGACTGATCTGGGTTGGAGATATCAGTTTGGGAATGAGACTGAGTAATATGTTGAATAATAAATTTAAGAAATAGGCAAAAAAAAGTTTTCATTGTACTATCTCTTGTATTAAGTTTCAGTCTCTTGTTAGTTTAATGAAAGCATTTTTGTAGCATGCCAAATTAATATAGTCTAGTTCCATTATTTTCTATTATTTAAAATAGATTTTTCTAATGGATTTTGGATAATTTGAGAGAAATAGATAGTCAATTTTTTTTTTAGACATTCTCAAATATCGATCATCTTGACCATGCTTTGGCAGCAGGTGGATGGGACTCATTTAAATATTGAATTCCATGTGCCTTCAGTATGCACGTTGTATGTTGCCAGTTGCCTAGTTCTTAACAGGCCCACAATAATATTTGAATTTATTCTTGAAGTTACAGCTGTATATTTTAGATTTCAAACTTGCAGGCAGCAAAGCTGGCATTCTTTTATGAAAATTAATGAGCTTGATAAACCTTCTGACTCCAATGTAGGGTAAGTCTACCTCCATTCAGAGAAGGGCTGCGGAGGTGCATCTGAGCTGTGCTAAAGCTAATTGTAAACTACATTTAAGTCTGCTCAAAAACAGGTACAAATATAAATAATGTGGAAGATATAATTTGACTAGAAAATTAAAGTGGAGATTTTATCAATCAACTGAATTAGCTATCAAAATATAAATGTGGCTTTTATGGAGTAAGTTTACCAGCTGCAACATTATGCCAGGAGGAGCTGGAATCAGGGACAATTATTTAAAAAATTATTAACTGGTGCGGTAAGGGCACAAACCAATAAGAAAAGATAGCTTGCTCCAGGTGTGCCCTGGAGAACCTGTTGCTATAAAGGCATTACTTGAATTAGCTTGGGGGTGTGTATTATGGAAATGAGGGGCGAGGGTAGTTGGAGCACGTAGGTCCTTAGGGAGTAAGAGCAGTTAGTGGTTTGTGACTGTGAATAGTAGTATTTCATTATTTTAAAAAGCAACATGGCCTGTTCTGTTACCTCCTGGATGAATACCTAGCACCGTGCATTTGAACAGCATGGTATAATGAAACCAGTAATCTTTGACTTAAGCATGGTTAATATTTTGCTATTTCTTTTGACAGTGATTAACCAATAGGTTCATCTGTTTTTTAAGGCCACACATAATAAACTATGTCATAATAATAGAAGAAATGACTCATTTTCATTGTCTTTGGCAGGAGGGCAATAGCACAACACATCTTAAAGGAATTTTTTGTTTACAAATAAGAAAACAGGGAACAGGGTAAAATAGACCAGTCGAACACCATTATACTTGCTCAGAACATAGTCTTTCAAACAACTGTCCCAACCTTTTTCGATTCTGGGGCAGGTTTTATGATACAGACATGGAGAACGTATTGAGTCAGGGCTCTCCACTGAGTTTGTATGATTTGGAGGATGAGGCAGCACAGCTTGAAATGATCTTGCCTTTGACTTACTTTCCTGACCACCCACAATCCTGGGGCTAAAAGAAGAAAGAGCCAAATAAGCAAGGAAGAACCATCAGCTGAATTCAGGCCCCGAGGCAAGCCGCTCCTTCTCTTCCTCGAGGCTGAGGTGGTTCTTGAGCGCCACACCCTTTTCCATCTTCTCTGTCCGTCTTCTGACTCGGCTCTGTGTTTATGGCCAGGATTCTTACATAATATGGTGAATTCACCTCCTCCTCTGAACTGCCCTTAATTTATCTTTAATAATGAAAATAGTCTCCAATTCTGTCTCCCGTGTGAGGATTAAAGCTTGGGTCCGTAGTTTAGGAGCCTTTCCTGGCTGGGCTTGAGCAGATGCCGACCATATCACACGGCCCTTCTCCTAGACTCTGACTTGGTTACTGCCTTGCAACGTCTTCCACCTTTGGGGAAATATTTATTATAAATGATTCTGTGACATCTTTGCATCACCCTTTAAACATTAGTTTAATGCCAGACGTTAAAGATTATGCTTGGATGAAGTGGCCATCTGCTTGAAAACGATCAGATTTACTCATTCCGAAAACTTAATTTGACTGGTTTATAAACAAAAATGCATTCAATTATGATTCCCAGAAGCATGTATTGGTAAATGGAATAACAGAGGATTATCACATACATGGTAGTTTAATGTTTTTTTGTGTGTGTTTGGTGAGTAATGTGGATTCCATGAAGAGGGATAATCTCTGGTTAGAGGTTTGGAAAAAAAAAACAAAAACAACTTATCCAACTTGTCGCATTGGAAAAGATTTATTTTAGGAGTTTCATAATATATTTTCTCCAGTTCATTTTATTTTCAATAATAGATAATAATGATTGCACTTATTAAGAGCTTATATGAGATTTTATCATAATCCCAAATTACTCAGTTTCAGTGTTAAAATCATCAATATCAAAATAGCTTCATGAATTTATTTTCAAACTTTAAGATTTTAGGATATATTTGTTGTAATTGAGATTTTTTCTCTCCCAAGATAACAGAAATGAGAAATGAGAAATATTTTCTCATTTAAGAATGAGGAAATATTACTGTTTCATGAGAACCAAGTGATGAAATGAGAAAATTTCACATGTAAATAGATGTAAAAACTTTAGAAGGATTTTCCTATTTGTATAGCATATAGTAGAAAACTTTGACCTTCAGGTAGTCTCAAAATTGGCTTGAATTTCACCCCCATGTCTAAAACAATGGGAACGGTTCTAAAAATTCTCCTGTTTAATAAATACCTGTGGGCCATTTGTCACTGATCTCAGGGAAGGATAGTTTTAATATAGCCAAATAGTCAGTTTGGTGTGGTTTAGAGAAAAATATATCTCATTCTTCCAAGGTATTGTTATGTTAAAAGTGCATAATTATTTCCACTAGGACATTTTGCATTATTTCTCTTAACTGTTGGAAACCTTTGAGATACAGGCTAATTTATCGCATCCCCAAATCTTGTCAGTTTTATAAAATCCTATTTCACTTTCGAGATTATTTTTCCTCCTAAAACTTTCTTTTGTCTTCTAATAAATATGCCCTTTCTAAATCCTTTTTCTTTTAAAATGAAAAGACTGAAAGGACTACTTTTGTAATTAAAAGTCATTTAAAAATAACCTCAGAAGATTGTTTCTAGATATCAAAACATCTTTATGGTCCCATTTTTATGGCAAGAAAGACAAGCGACTAGGATCCTGTACGTTTTACTGTAGTCTACATTAATTACCTTCTATTAAAAAATGACAAAGACCTTTTTGAAAGGGAATCTGGCACTCTTTCCACAGAAATGATGGCACACACACTACTTTGCTGATTTCTTGACACTTCTAATTACCTGTATTCATTTGAAATCGTTTCCTTTGTAGAGAGTTATTGGCATGATTTTCTGAGAACAAGAAGAAAATGGAAAACATTTTAGCAAGTTAAGGGAAAAAAAAATCAACAGTATCATTGTTTGCCCCTTTTGTTGAAACTACCTACACGAGTCATTTGAGGGACATGAAGGTAAATGAAAGGTTATACTTTGCCCTGCTCGTTGTTGCTGGTATTTGTAATGTCAATAACTGTAGAAGGTTGTCAGGAAATTGGAGAGATAAAGGTCAATAGCAATGACAAATATATCATTGTATGTGTTTGAATATGCAATATCAGCCTAATCTGTGAGTGGAGGCTTTTACACACTGGAAATATCAATCAGGTGCTATATAAAAAACCCACCCATTGTTCTCTAGGCTCCTAGAATATAATGAGACCCACAGATTGAAACCCATCAAAGATTTCTTTGGGGTGGGTGGGATGGCATCTTAGTTATTGCTGAATAACGTATAAATGTTCATTTCTTTTAAAGGTGGAATTGATGACAACTTATTACAAGTTATCCAGTTTCTAATATTGCTTCATTGTTGGAAAAATAAAGCATTTTTCTCTTCACCAAAATGAGAAGACACAACTTAGCTGTGTATATCTTTGAGGTAGATTTCAGAATCTTTCAGTGTTATAAACTAAATTCAGTATTAACTATGCCTTTCATATATTCTTGACAAAAATTTAGTATGGTAAACCCTTCCTCCAAGCCCTACCTCCTGTTAATTTTGATGTGTTAGAAAGTGTGATCATTTGTATTCAATAATAAATTATTTACAAAGGAAATGCACAATAGGTTACTTAAACTGTGTCTCTACTGAGAACAGACTTGTTAAAATGCATTTGGTTGGATCCAAATCAAAGTATTTAGATTCAGTAGACAAATGCATCTATCTTCCTTTTAGTAAATGGTGCTAAAGAAATCACTGAAAACCTTTTGGGAAATGAGAAGTAAAAATAAAATAACAAGAGATCTTTCAGATGAATGTGCTTCAACTTGGTCTTGAAGAACACCTGCAGGATATAAAAACAGTGTGTTTGAAATACACAGAGATCATATTTTATGGATATTACTTTTTAATTTTTGCATCTGCTGGTACTCTCCATTAAAATAAAATATTTTGAAAAATCTACTCTTCCTGAGACATTCCGCGTTTTCGTGGCTAGAGTGACCCCTTTCCCTACGGCTGACCCAGTGCGCAAGTGATCCTTCCTACAGGCACACACAGACCATGTGGGAAGAGAGGTGAAGAAGAGACCTGCTGCTGGAAGTACGCAGAGTGACAGGAAGAAGGGCAATAAACAGCCACACCCGAGGTGACAGAATAGGAGAAAAGGCTGAAGGGGACAGAGAGGGCCTGAAGGAGGAAAGACATAGGAAGAAAGATAGAAATGATTTAGGGAGGAGAACATGAAAAAAAAGGGGGGCACCACAAAGGTAAAATACATATATAACTTAACATAATAGAATTGTTACATAGAGAAAGTGAGGTTCACTGAACCTGAGAGAGAAGGAAAAAAGAAAAAACAAAGGAGAATGTAGAGTTTGAGAGAAAAATGGATACTATCCAGACAGCTGATCAAAGAGAAAGTCCTAAACGAGGGAAGGGAAAGGAAAGGAAACAGAAATAGCAAAGGGCCCCTGATGTTTTGCAGCCAAGGTGTCTGCCCATTCAAGGGGCAATGAGGGGCTCCATCTCCCCTTTCTGCTGCATACGCCGCATGTAAAAGAACCAGTTAGGAAGCTATGTGCCTGTCCATTGTAGTGAATCTACAGTATTCTTATTATTTCTTCTCACTTTTAATATTCTATGGAAATTTTTACATAGAGTATTTTTCTAAAACTCGAATTATTTCCAGAGAAATAATAATTTTTAAAGTTCTCAAGCAAAAACTGTAAATGATTTAAGTAGGATATTTTGAGATTGGATTATGTCATCTTTCACTGGCTTCTCTTTGTATTTAGTTAGTTTTTTATTATGTTTCTGACCTTTAGATAAGATTCCTATGTAAGTAAATAGTCTGGCTAAATTCACCATGTGCCAAATGACAGCTATAGTACTGTCCCAAAGGTTTTATTTATTTTACTTTACTTTTTTTTTTTTTTTTGGTAAATTGAAATTGTATAAACAGAGGTGGACATTTACTTCTCTTTTGTCTTCTTCAGGGTCGAATTTTCTCATGAAGGTAACTAAGGAGTTTAAGAAACAACAAAAGGGCTCATCTGCACTAAACAAGAGTTAAATAGAGTTAACTTTTCTTTGCAATTTCAGCACCTTGAATGCAGGTGCTGGAGACGACTGAGTCCTGGACTGTTTAGGCCGAAGTGTCTTCTTCTTCTTCTTTTTTTTTCTAATAGGCTAGCATCTGGGTGAGAATAAAATTTCAAAGGTTCTATCTTTTCATTTTATTTCTTTATCTTTCTCACTTTTCTGGATACAGGTTAGTTTGGAGAGAATGGATACTACAATGCAAGTAATTTACTATTTCTTGTAATCTCTTTTTGAAAAAGTTTGTGATATAGCACAAATAAACCATTATTATTTTGCATGTAGTGTTATTCTTTTATGTTAGATTACTGCTGTTGAAAATCAGCTTATTAAATAACAATTTTCTATTAATTCTGCATAATATTGCATTTTTTTTCTTTTCACAGTACAATATTTGGGCAATAATGAAATTACATGTTCATTTTTACTTTTTCCTTTGTTCATTGTTATTACTAATCCTTTTAGGTATCAATGACCCACAAAGAGAACTACTCAGAATTTGCAGAATTATTGCATAGATTTTTCCCTCTAAACTAAAATTTTAATATAATTTCTACATGTAAAAACATACAATACAAGGGGAACATGCTACAAAATAGCTATTATAATTCATAAATATTATGGATAAGAGAGATTAGATATTATTTTATTCATATCTATCTTCTCTATTTCTGTATATAGACAGATTTAGTATTAGACATGACAGACTGCGCAGTTGTGAGGAAAATCACAAATCTCAGTTCTTTTCTGAGGGAAGAAAAGGGTGAAGGCCAAATGTATCCAGTGTTTTAGAAGTTAACTTATGTTTATGCATTCTTTTTCTCTCCCCACTCCCTTTCACACATGCCACATGTCATATTAACTGTTTTCATATTTGAAAAAATAATCTAGCTTTCAGTGTAATATATTAATTGTTTAAAAATGTACTAATCTTATTAATTGAGTCTTCTTAAGAAAATTAAATACACACAGAATAATTTAAATTATTTTCTGCATTATAAATAAGTTGTTGAGATTTTGATAGCTTTCTAAGATACTGTGATCTAAATTTAAACAAGAAAGAACAACCAAATGAAGAAAGAATAGTCAGAGAGGCAACTAGAAAAGAAAATAGAGTAAGGGTTATTGATAAAAAGAAAAAGTAATTAACTTGTGGAGAGAAAAAAAAAAACTTCAAGCATATAAAAGGAAAGATTTGTTCAATCATAAAGAAAAAAAAGAAAAAAAGTGATACAGGAGGCCATAGTGGCTCACAAGCTAATTATGGGTTAAATACAGAGCTCTGTTGTTCAACGACAAAGTACTGATAGTCAGTGAAGAATTTAGGGAACACAAATAATCATCCATATTATATGTATTATTAATCAGTACCTTGTTATCAAACTGAGTCCTTTAGGGTCCTACTACTTAAGCTGAATGTGTGGAATTTGGAGTAGGTCCAGAGGAAGCAGAAAAACAACTAAAGCATTGGGAAACAGTCCCAATGAAACAAGGGTAAAGGAACTGGTCTTGTTTAGTCTGCAGAAGAAAGGACTTGGAGGGAATTAAATAGCACTCTTCAAGTTCATGAAGAAGCACAGTCTTTTGCAGGTAGAGGTGAACAGCTGGTCTCTGTTTCCTCTGAGAATAGTATAAGACAGCAGGGCCTTAAATGCAGTAGACGGGATTTAGGAGCGATGTTAGGAAGATCAGGGGGAAGTGCAAGCGGAGGGTCCTCACAAGTTAGAATGTGTTGAGGGAAGCATTATGATTACTTTTTGGAGTCACTTAGTCCAAATTGCAGAAGAAAAAGAGAATGCAATCTATAAAACAGGAACCTATGAAAGAAAAAGAAAAAGAATAAATAGTTGTGCTCTGGGGATAGAGCCTATCTGGGATGAAAGAAATACTAAATTGTAAAAGTATACAATAGTCAGAACACTGGATTAGAAGGGAAAATATATTACAGGGAGAAAAGGAGATTAAAAAGGTAAAGACAAAACCATGAAACTTCAAGGATATGGCATGTATTTGATATAAATGTACCATTTTAATCGACAACTTGTTTTGGTGGTGAGAAAAAAATTTTAAGTATTCAGTGTGTAAGTATACTGGCTACTAGTTATTTAAACAAATTGTGTTGGATTGACATCCTTGAATGTTAAAAATAAGACCAACAAAGAGATTTGCCATATTTCATGTCCAATTTTGTAAAGTAAATAAACAAATAAATAAAAACAAGTTATAAACTAAAGAACTTCTTAAGCCTTACCCAACTCTTTGATTTTATGACATGTGGGAAATTTTGACACTGCTAAGTAAAAGATGGTACATATATACCACACAAAACAAGGATGAAGAATGCATAAAAGTCAAGAAACTATGTTATAATTCAGAAAAAATGATTGTAAAAGTCATCAACCTTATCACAGGAAATATTGAGTTATTATGCAGATCAAACAAAGGAACGTGATTCACGAATATAAGAAATTTAGAGTCTAAGATTAAGTGTCATATGATAAGAATGTTGCATTATAGGTAAGTCATCTGGGACTTCAGAATCTATTGAACTTAAAATGATGCTTATATGTATAAATATTGAAGTATAAATGACCATTTCATTAAGTTGAATTGTTAAAGGATGTGCATTAGCTTTTAAAATAATTAGAGGTCAAAATTTCCAGTCCCCTTGAACTATAATTACAACTTAAACCAATAATCAGAGTAGTGTTCAAAGATTAAAAATACAGGGTGGGGCAAAAGAAGGTTTACAGTTGCTCATATGGAAAAGAATAAAATAATTAACAAATAATAATACAATAATAAACTGTGTGTTTTGGGTACGGACAACTGTAAACCTATTTTTGCCCCATCCTGTATATTACATCATGGGTCTGGATAAGTAGCTTCTTTCTTGATTACTTGATTAGTTTGATCAATTTTCTAGTTACTTTTATTCTTTCAGATAGTTACTATACCTCTTTAAAAATGGAATGGATTCTGCTTATGTTTAGTTTTGTTGAAGAAATTTTCAATATTTCACAGCTGTATTTTGTCATTGAGAGGTTGAGTCTAATGTGTTTTGCAATGCGCTATTTTTTTCTGATGTTTAAAACTTTCCTTTGCTCTCAAATGCAGAAAATAGAATAGTCCATATTTGAATATATTTTGCCAAGATGATAGTTATGTATATTTTATAACATTCTGGTACACTGACTTTAGCAATCTAAAAATAGATCCCTGCAAATATTTTTTTACTGCTTTTTAAAAATGAAGTTACAAACACTTCACTTGTAAAAGATTTTGGTTTGGAAATACATCTTAGTTTCTCTCTCTCTCTCTCACTCTTTCTCTTTCTCAACAAATAAAAGCCTTTTGTTCTGGTCTCTCTGGCAGTACCTTATTTTGTGACTTTCTGCTGTCCCCTAGTGGCATGTTAATCTTGACTACTGTGTGATCGCCTCTGGAACCAATTCTCTACTCTTGTGTGCTTTTTTGTGACTCTCATTAGCAGACATTTAAAATACTATTAAACAACCCATGAGCTGCCTTTTAGAAGAAATAACCCTGTTCTTTAGCCCAAACAGTTCTCCATTTATGAATTCTTACCCGAGTAAACATGTCTAGGGAAGGCATGCTATCTAGATACATTGTATTATCTCATCACAATAAACATTTCAGGTTTTCAGAATTTTAATACGAAACTGATGAAAGCAAAATGTTATCAGTTTTGACTGGTCTATACATAACATACGGTAGCTAAAAGGTAATTTGTGACAGGTCAAACTGTTCATGTCAAATGGGTTTACAAACAAAAAATGTACTATTCCTTTTTTTTGCTTTTCAAAATCCTGGTAGGTTAGTACGACTGTAATATTTCCTCTTTTCATGATGATATTTTCCTATGAAATACTTAAAAGGTACAATGAAACTATGTACTTGAAGCATTAGAGGTAATTCATTTATGGAAAAGATTTTGCATCAATGCATAACATGATGATTAAAAAAACATTGTTCTTAAATTTTTCTGAATTATTTTTTCTACAGGAATCAGATTTTTCAAAAAATTTAAAGGTAAAGTCGTTGTTTTTATCTTCTCTGTCTGTTTTATGTACTTAAGATACCATTTTCAGCTGTAATATTAGGCTTGTAAATTTTTCGATACATTTTGGTTTGCTAAATTAGTCATTTTAAAATGCATATAATGAGAGTGGAATATAAGATTTGTCAAAAACTGTATTTCAGGTATTCTTATATTTACTTTTAACTCATGAAGAATTACAAAGCCGGCTCACACAATTCTTTGAAAAGATGGCTAAAAACAAACTGAGAAGAATTTACAAGGAAAAGAGGTCTGATGAAATCTGGCCCATTAACAGAAAGGACATTGCAGAAATCTGAGACGTAGAGTGAACTAATGATTTCTTGGCACTGTCTTGTTTGGCACTTACCATGGTTTTGACAATTATCACATGAATAGCAACACTTTTTTTCTTTCTGAACTTGGGGTGGGGCAAGAGAAGGGCTGTGGTGGGGGAAAGGAGGCCCAAAGCCCTGGAAACTCATTTCTTAGCAATTCAAGTGTATGGTTTGGCCATGGGGAAGGAAAAGAACTAAGCTGTCAGGCTCTGTTAAAAGGCGATATTCTTGTTTCTTCAAAGAAACGTGGGTATAGTTTTTGAACCACCTCTCTTCTAAAAGGTCAGACTGCTGCCCAATTTAGTCATTTTGTCTGTTTATACACGCCTCCATTGGGATAAGATATCCAAAAACAAAGCCTTAGATTACAATCAATCTTGGCTTAAGTGCAAAGCCATCTAACCAATCCAAGAAATCCTATTGACTATCATGTAGAAAGGAAAAAGGAATGGTTTAAACCTCCTAAACTTTTTCTCAAGAGAAAAGATAAACCACTTTTCTAAAATCTTCTTAACGTATGAGAGAACTCGTGCTCTCCTCCCTCGATTTTGCCCCAACACCCAACATCTCAAATTCAAATTACATGGTTTCCTAAAAAATACATCCTCCATCAAACATCGTAAATTACAATAGCTATTTTCCATGCAGAAAAGTCTGATTTTTTTTAAGTTGTCTATTCATGTTGTAAATATTCTAAAAATGTTCTCTTGGAGTTATTTTTAAAAACTCATGATATGTTGGATAATAAATATTGTTGCTCTGTGACTGGAAACACTGGAAACAACATATTTGACAGGTTAATAGGAATGAGAATTCCATTTGAAAATTTAATTAATTTCATTTTAGATAAATGCGACTCTCAAAAATCTTAGTTATGATGAATAAATGGGAAAATTTCTTTGTCATTATAGATTCTATTCAGTGAATTATCTTGTAGATTATTTAGAAAATTCCTTAAAAAAATTGAATCTAGAGACAGTCTTAATAAATCTTCTTTAATGTTATATAGCATTATCAGTGGCCTATTCTCTACAGAATTAGTTTTTCCAAAACAAATAATAAAGCTGAGCAGTTCTACTTTTTACAACTCTGGAGACTATCTAAACAAAATGAACAGATTTATAGGGCTATTTTTAGTGTGTGTCACTTGCATTACAGTTTACATTTGCTTTCGAGCCTTATTTGACATTCTTGGTAGAAAAATACAGGCAGAACACTCATTAAGAGTCTTAATAAAGGACAGTCTCCATAGGGCAGTTACCCAAAAGCCAAAGTCAAGGCATGTATAAGAAGGTTCTTTTGGACTTGACTTTATGTCCTGCTGCTTGATTTTCCGTTGTCTAAAAAGTAAAGCCCCGAACCAAACTTCAGATTAAATGTTCTGTTTAAAAAATATTTATGCATTGGTATAGCCTACTAATAATAACTGAAGTAAAAGCACATTTTTGAGGGTAGGAATTTTCACACAGCAACAGGTAAGTGCTGCCATACCTATAATAACTATTATTTTTTCATAAATTGTATATTCACATTAAGGTGAAAATTAAATTGCTGGAGGAGTGTAGTAGAATGTTGTGATTTTCTGCAAACCATTCTTCCGTGAATATAAATGCATGGAAAAACTTTATGTAATGTTATGAAATATGTCATCACACATAGATTTATGGAAAATACCATGTTATATTTCAAAATATAGGTGTGAGGATTAAATATTTGCATCTCATCTAAACCAAGTTTCTCTAGCACTTTGTTCTGTGTGAGAAAGGCCAGTGCCTTCCATAGTGAAAGGGACCCCGTTTCACTTGCATGCACAAACAAGAAATGAAGAATTTATCTCCTTTTGTTTATTCTGAGAAGATATTATATCAAGAGGAAAATATTAGAAAGATAAAACCAGATCCATATGAATCCACTTTGTCATGTCCTTTTCTTCTGTGGAAAGAAAGCGCTTTGATAAGGTTAGGCTGCACAGGAAGCCTAATTTGACACTCTGCTCGATGCCTGGTGGCTCTTTCTTATTAATCGTGTTCATGTAAAACTCCCTAGTAAGGAAATTCCTTAGCTGTAGACGGCATGTAGCTGAGCCTTATAAATAGAGCTCAAATTCAAAGGTAAGAAAACAGACATGAATGTTACACGAACCACCCCTGATAAGATATGTTTTCAAAGCAAAAACATGTCTACAAAGTGTTGTGGTATGGAAATATCCGATTAAACACTTAAGAAAACATGCTTTCCCACACAGCAGCCTCTTTATTTGCATGAAATAATTCCTTAGAACAACAAAAAAAGTAACTTGGCAGAGTATTAAAGCTCACTAAAATTCAGTCTACTGCATTTAAACCTGAAAAAGAGAGTTCTATAAATTTATGGTTTGACAGACAGTGCTCTATGAACTTGAATAAAATTGAAAAGTGAAAATGATACATTTGGACTGATGATGATAGTCACCGTTACTGCTGAAAAATACAAACTAGGGACTCCAGGAGGTTTCACATAGTTTGCTCAGAAGAGTCATCTAAGAAAGTAGTTTTATAGCTTGATGAGTGTTTTTAACTGGTTAAAGATGTTACCACAGCTACCTTAAAAACACGTTGTAAACAATGCCTCTGATTCAAAGATTGTCACAGAGAGGGTTTTTAAAAATTTGAAACTTTCAATCATCTTATTCCTAAGGCTTTGCAGTGTAAGGAATTGCATTTCTGTAATAAATTTATCAATTACTAATTAGTTTGGTGGTGAGTGCCTAATTTGGTTTCTATGTAACATAGGGCCAGTTTCAGTTTCTTCTAGCACTGGTTCATCCTGGTCTGTTTAATATATGAATTAAACCCAGATATCTTTCAAAATTCAAAATAGCTGTAACTTATTTCTGCCAAAATCATGAAAAGAAATTTATTGTTGTAATTTCGATTTATGGTTTAGTTAGGCAGAACGAAAATATGACCTCTACAGGAATCCCTGTCGCCCCTTCATTTCCAGTTTGCTTTGCAATGGGTTTTATGTTCTGGTGAAAGTTGGTGCAACTAATATGCTGATTTAAAAATAAGCTGCTTTTGATTGTAAAATAATATTTAAATGGGAGAAGAAGAAAAACCTGAGCCACTTTAAATAAGTTATTTTGCTCCTTGTGACTTTAAATTGCCAAAACAAACAAACAAAAGCTAGACCACGTCATATGATAAATATATTGCAAGCAGGGACAGATGAGGCATTTTTCAAAATTAAACTGCTATGACACGCAGTCGTAAGGCAGTCTGCTTCCTCAATTTTTTGGTGTGTGTGGTGGGGGAGGGGTGAAGATTAGGAGCATTGCAATTGAAAACGCATACTCACAGCTACTAAAATCTTTTAAGATATTCAAATTCTTTTTTAAAAAATCAAATATACATACAATGTGTCTTGTAATTTTGGTGATTTTTACTTTCCAATTTTGGTGAACTTATTTCAAGTTTTACAATATCACCTTATGTATAATATATTTTTGTCCATAAGGCATTCTTCAAACGATGTTATTTATGTGAATAATAGCAAACAAGCCTGAAAATATGACTGTTATCCTTATTCAATTATTGAAATGGAATATGATCATTGTTTGGGGCTGAGGTTTAGTGGAAACATTGTGAGAAATCCCTTAAATAAATTGATGTCACATTAATCAAGAAAGGACTATTACCATTATTTTTAAAAAAGGATATACCATCAGGATTTTTTAGCTATGAATATAATTGTTACTGGGAAAATATTGTAGAAGGTTGCATTTTTAAAAATTAGCACTCCTTAGAGTGTTAGAAAGATTTAGCACTCAACTTGGATTTGTGAAAATCATGATTAAGGAACTGTTCATGATCATAATAAAGTCATAGGATTAACCCTGAATTTAGATGTTGATGATGCAGTAATAGACGATACTGTGAGTAACGCAGTGTCTGTCTCTCCTTTTTAGAATTTGGAAAAAGTGCCCTGACTCAGCCTTCCCATTCTCTGCAAAGGCGCCTCACTTTTGAAGCAAAGAAGTTTATCTAAACTTCTCCTGGTGCTTTCACTTTGTTACTCAGGTCAGAGACAAAAGAATATTCTCTCAGGCATTGATTTTTTTTGCCCTCTGTGGTTAATAAGAATTTATTATTTAGAGGTCCTGCAGGTTGAACTGCATATAAAAATCAGTTTTGATTTCCAAAAACCATTTACAGTGAAAGCAGATGGCATTTCAATCATTTTATCACGGGGTTCATATCATCTAAGTATACTTTTAATTAAACACTGGTCCATAAATAAGCAAATAATAGAAGTTAGCAGAGAAGCAGTTGATCTAAATCACGACAGTTGCTCATTTATCTTTGTCCTAACTAGACAATAGGAAATGACACTACACTGTTGTTTTCTATGCATTAAGATTTCCTTCTTAAACAAATGCAATTGAGGCGGTTTGTTTCCCAACAGCCCAGCACACACTGCCAGTGGCCAGAGTTTTGTCTCGTCTTCATCCAGAGGAGGATTAATCTTGGTGATGGTGCAAACAAAATGTATGTCTGGGGTCAAAGTGCAGACTGCCTTTTGGGATCTGCATTACATTAACGTCATTTTTGGGTTCCTGACGTTAATCAAAACCAACACCATAAAGCGTCACTTAGCTAATTTGTGTATTATTGTCAATGTTACCATTAATTATGCGTTTGTGAGGAAAAAGAGGATTAATGAGATGTCACAGGTAATTTACAACGATCAGGCTCCCCAGGACATTAAGAAAACACTAGCTGGGTAAGATTACCATGCAGCCATAATAGTATGCAAGAAGCAAAAGTCTTTGTTGAGGGACACACTAATATTGTCCATCACTATAGGAAATCCCTCTTCACTAGAATAATTTCTAACTTTTAAATACCTTACTTGAATTAAATGTTTGTTTCCATCTCAAATGTTAGGCACAAATATATTAATTGTGAGACTTCTGTTTAGGTGCGTTTCCCTTCAAGTTCTAAGGGTAAGCTATTGTTTTTCTTGAAAGCTAGACAAGTCACAGGAAATTAATTCTTCACTTGGGTTCACATTGGAATATCTCTGTGAAACCATTTTCGGAGGTTCGAGTGTGTGTATTCAAATCAAGTTGGGAAAAAGATCTCTTACATCACATCATTTTCTCCAGCTTAGTCCTCACTCAGAGCCATGTACAGAAAAGGCTTTTGCCTTTTTCTGTCAGCCCATCTCTGGAGTTCACTCAGTGAGGAGAGAGCATATCAGCACAATGCACATGGGGACGAAAGCCCTGAAGTGCAGTCCTGTGCTACAGTGCGCAAGGTTGTGTCCCAACAGCAGCACTGGGCTTCGCTTCCCTCTGTTGCCTACTGGCTCTGGTAGGTGGCGACTAGGGGATCTGCTCAGAGAACAATCTGGAGCTCCCGAGGGGGAAATCAGAGTGGCTGGTTCAATCTGTGATTGGTTTATCAAGCCTGATTTAGGTGCTAAGAGCCAAAAAGGCTAGTAGAGGAGGTCTGAGAGCCAGAGTTGAGGGAGGAGCTAGAGTTAGAAACCAGAAAGTACTTCAAGGGAATCTGGAGACAGGAAGATGGGACTTGTTGAGAAAGCACAGAACTGAATCTGTGACCTTTATTTACTTAATAGGTATTTTTTGACCCCTCATCGTGCAAAAAGAATCATGAAAGAGATAGGGACATACACTGGGGAGCAAAATCAGGTGAAACCCCAGAGAATTCAGGGCTCAGGGCCTTGGTAGCTCAACCAACTTCTTCTTCTTCTTCTTCTTCTTCTTCTTCTTCTTCTTCTTCTTCTTCTTCTTCTTCTTCTTCTTCTTCTTCCTCTTCTTCTTCCTCTTCCTCTTCCTCTTCCTCTTCCTCTTCTTCTTGAAATGATTGTGGTGCTGTAGAGTGGAGAATAGATTGGAGGATGGTCAGAGTGGTTTATGGAAGACCTTGTAGAAGGAAACTATTTGGGAAGACCATGTGGTATAATAATTTGAATTTTCAGTAGCCCATTGCAGTTTGGTGTTAGTTTTATTTTTATCTGAGGAATTATATGATAAAATATAGAATTATGTATTTGCTTTTATATACATATAGGGTCTGGAACAAATAACACCCCTTTTTTATTACAAAATCTTTTATTACAAAATCATAAGCATGTAATTCTGTTGCATAACAATATCACATTCAAGCATACCATATGACATTTTAGGTGAAATTGTTCAATTTAAACTATAAATTATTACATCCATATTATTATCCTACCAACTGCACTCAAGCAGGCCTTACTTCCGCTGGCCCCTGTATTTGTAATTGAGGTTTAAATATCAACTCTGGGAGACCTTGAACTAGTTATTTAACCTCTCTATGTGTCAGTATCTTCATCTGCGAAGTGGAGATAATAAAACTTACCCAATAGAGTTATGAGGATTAGATGAGACAATGAATGTGACTTACTTAGCACAAGACTCCGCAAGCGCTTCATAAGTCAGTGTTTTTTAGCCTTGATTTTGTATCAGTAACATCTGGAACTTACAAAAAGTGTGGTAGCCTGGGCCATACTCCAAACCTGTCAAATCTGAATATTTGAGTATGATCTCAATGGATAGCCTAGATGAAAATCGCTACAAGAAATGCTCGATATTTCTCATTTGTTATTATCAATTGTTATTAACATTAATATATGTAGTCAAAGTTAAAAATATTTTTTATCTGATGCCTTTGTCTGGAGACTGTGTTTGTGGGGTCATGCATATTGTATCAGGCACCGATACATGTGATTGTAATGTTTGGGGCCATATAATTTAAATTGTGGTATTCATAGAAATATTCATAGAAATACTATGAAAAAATCTGTGCCATTACTGATCTTGTGTATCAATGTGTTTGAATGTAGATCTGTTTCCCTGGGATGCGTGCCGAAGTTGGAGATGGCTGGTGCCATGTGAAATCTGTGTGTAAGAAAAATTAATTGTCCCTGTACTAGAGTAAGGTCAAACCACGAGTGAGCTAAACTTCACCATCTATTAACAAACAAAAATAAAACATTTATTACATT
This sequence comes from Mormoops blainvillei, assembly GCA_004026545.1. NCBI lineage: Eukaryota > Metazoa > Chordata > Mammalia > Chiroptera > Mormoopidae > Mormoops > Mormoops blainvillei. Next base: position 379,150 of record PVJD01000587.1, read on the forward strand.
GTCCCCTCTTGCTTTTTTATATTTATGGAATATTCCAAGGAGAATTCCCTGTTGGGATAAAATTTCAGAAGCAGAGAGGTTGAAAAGTGGGGGAAGGTTTAAATAAAAATGTTTTATTATTGATTTGTTTGTTGCTGGAACTTTCCATATAGATTGTGGAAATAATATAGTTTATTTCTTTTCTTTTTATTGGCTCTACAAAGTAATAGCTTAGCAGGGCTATTAGTTTATCTTATAACTAACCTTTGAACTACTTTGTGAGTTGGTTGTTTTCCAGAAAGCAGTATACTTGATAGAATAAAATGAAAGAATTTTAATAATGTAAAGTGCACTGAGAAGATTCTAAAAAAAGGATCTACTTTTCCTCTTCTCTATGATGTTTTATGGGTTTAAAATTTCTTACTTTATTATCATGGTCCTTGCAGTGACAAAACTCCTGCTCTGACTAAAATTAGGGATCTACCCATGTATAGAGTTTATGTTCTGAAATTAAATGGCTAGTATGCTTAGTCTATCCACCATAATGACATAGTGTGAAGAAAATGCTTTATCAAAATATTCCAGACTAAAACAGTTTTTCGAGGGATTAGATGTAATATCTAAAGGACTAGTCATTCTATTTTTTAAAAATTTAAATAATGACATATGGACTCTGTATAAGAGTCATTGAAATCACTACCCATGACATCAGGAAGAGATAGAAACAGAAACATCAGTTTCCCCAGCAGTTCGTGCTGAGATCCTTCAGAGGCTGGAGAGGAACCTTCCAGGGACACCCCTTCCTCTTGCTCAGAGCCATTTTGTGAGGAATTAGGAACCAACAACTTTTGGGGGCAGGGCCAGGGCCACTCTGCACACCCATGCATCAGGTCAGATCATTGTAGTAAAAAATGTGAATTAAGTATAGATTCAGTTTTGAGGGGAGCAGGGCAAAATATCACCCCACCTTATGTATGTGGCCTCTCCATTTCCCACTATAATTTCCATTTTTAATAAAAGGAACTTTCAGCCTCTTGTGCTTGTCTGATGTCTGCATGGATCATTTCAAGACCCTGTTCCTGTCTTAAAAGGCATGCATGTGAAGATGAATCTCCAACCCGAGGCAAATAAAACTCAAAAATCTTTGTGTAAAAAAAAAAGACATCATAAATGTGTATATGTTCATGGTCTTATATTTTATATAATAGCATTGTAGTGATCAGAGACCCTGATGATAGGATTGCTAAGACATCCAGGTAAGAAGTAGAAAACGCTCCTCTGGTGACTACAAAAATTCCCCTTCAACAGAATTATGAAAAAAGTTCTGAAGATTGAGAAGCTTCCTTTTTCATGTAAAAATAATTGATTATATAATTACATAAGTATCACAACATTTTTATCTTTCCCGCTGCCCATCAAAATATCCTGGCAACCTTCTGAATCATTATGGATGTATACGGTCAATCAAGCATCAGCAAATCCATAATGTGCTTATGGAGTGTAGAGTCACACATGATTAACATTTCCAAAGGAAGGATCCCCTCAATACAAGCTCATCAAAAAAAAAGTAAGTCCTCATGTTCAATATCTTTTAAAAATAATGGATCTATAGTTTCCTCTTTGAGATTCAGAATGTTCATTGACTTATTGTATGTTCCTGTTGTAAATAAAATTTTAAACTTTGAAAGTCATTTATCCCCAGTGAAACCTTAACACTGCTCAGAGTTTCTGCTACACAGGGCGCACTATGGTTCTATGGACCATTACTCAGGATCTACACATTGCAGTAGATGTCTTCTGGCTCTACCGCCTGGGCCAAGGGCAGCCCAGTGGGAGATGGGGATTATTAGGAAGTGCGTCTAATCAAGCCAGCTGGATGAAGAATAACCAGAGAGGGCCCAGGGCTGTTGCTGGTATATCAGTATTAATTGTCAGGTCTGTGGGGCCACAATAGGAGAGTCAATCATGTGGCAGAAACTAGAAGTATTGTACATTTTTAGTAGACTGGGGCTATGGTAGCTACCGATCAAGGCACATGACCTTGAGAAGTCCCCCAACACCTTTGGAAGGCATGACTGGGAAGCTTAAAACTGGGGGTGCTTCTGTTACCAATTTCAAAATGTAAATACTGAGATAGCTATTCGTCAGCTGGTCTTCAGAGTTCTAGTGGGAGATAATAAGGGACATGGAGGCTTTTTGCAAAATATGCCAATCAGAAAACTTCATCTCAAAAGGTCAAATGATAGCAATGAAAATAATCTAATGGTTATCCATGAGCTTCTATTATATACTGGAAACAATGTTCTTGAAGCACACATGCCAGGGTTATTGGTGATTTGCAATGACTTTAGCCAATGGTGCTATTTCATTGAGGTCAATAGATAAAGAATGGTTCCCAAACAGTAAACATTGGTTATTTCCACCATGAGGAAATGTTCTGAGATTAGGGACATAGTCTGGCACCACTTATTTTTGGAGGCTCAGAATTTAATATTCTCAACACAAAGGCAAAAGCTCAATGTTGTACAGATAAATGAATATTCAATTTATAAGGTGACCTGAAGTAATACAATTTTGCAGGAAAGGCAAAATAAGTGCATTAAACATATCCTGAGACTATGTTTTATACCATATAATACAAAATTATGACTATTAGGTATATATGCAATTAGACAAATCAGCTTGATAGCTTGATGTTCATTTGTCAAAAATTTGTTTTTTTTTTTTGACAACTGATCTTAATTCTGAGAGATGGAGGCAATATAATACTCTATAAATAGTGACTCTAACAACAAATTAAAGAGCAACCTTACTGAGTTTACAATGGGATAAAGTCAATTTTTTAACTGGTGATATTTTCTATATAGACATCAGTATAACCTACATAAATTGGTTAGTTCCATTTTTGAAAATAGAAAAAAGCGATAAAACAAATATATCCATATCCTTCATGCTTCCAGAAGAATATGTGTGAGTGGAGATGAAACAATTTCAAGTGTACACATTCCCTTTTTAACTGTGAAACCTGTCCATATCGAAATCTTTCTGTAGCTCACAACTCAGGGGGTAAGTAGGGGGCGTGGGATAGAAGGGTTTTACCTGTGAACACCTAAAATATAAAAAGCTAGTGCAGATAAATGTGTATAAGGCCCACAGACATTCCTTCTGTCTTCGAAGGGCTGGAACCATTGACATTTTCTTGCCTTGTGTTAATTTTCCTCCATCTTTGTCACCCATCATTTTTTTTGCTTGCCCCTTCTGAATGCCATCCAGTTTTCATGTTCTTCTAATTCATTTTTTAAAATTCCAATCAGGAATCCTGATTCTGATTTCTAATCACTCCCTTATTTGACAGTTTAGTTTTGTATTATTGACCATGAATTGAGCTCAAATTTGATTAACCCCACAATGACTTTTCATCATAAAAGCCTCTCCTGAAAAGACTTTCTCACCTGCCTATGTAGTCTGGATCAGAAGCAAAGCTGGAGAAGCTCACTGAAGTATCCTTTTCTTACTTTGTTTCTCTCCTCCCCATTCCTCCTCCCCCTACTCTCCCTCCTTTCCTCCCTTCTCTTTCTCTTTTCCCCTCATCTCATCCTTCTCCTTCCTCTCATTTTTCTTCCAGTCACTGGGGCTCTAAACTCATTTAAATTTTACACTCATCTAAATGTTAGGTTCTTTAATTTTTCAAAGTGAATAAATCTATTCTAAAATTAGTTGGATCAGTTAATAAATCAAGGCATAAAAGATGAACACAAGGAAGTACAAGTGGCAGCTGAGAGACACCTGGGATTCTGAATATCATTCTTTCTTTTCTCCTCAGTTTCTACATTCAGCCACCCCTTTCTGCACCTAGACCTTCATGCATGCATAGCTAGCTGCTCTGTCAAGTCATAGTTTAAAAGTCATTTCTTAAGGGATGCTGTCACTTATCCTTTATACTTAGACTTTTATATGATCTTATTATACTCTATAGATATAATGTCTCAGATTTAATTAGTAATCTAGATGTAGATAAAATACAGGGATCAAATGCAATCCATCCAGAAATTTTGTACAATTCTCAGGCAATTAGAAACGTACGACAAGTTCCTTCAGCACAGGAATCTTGCTGCAGTAGAAAGCCTGTAGGATGGCTCCCTTCATTCCTTGTGCAATGCCTGCCCTGCAGAGTGTACCACCACTCACCTTGATTGTGGGCTGGGTATTGTGACTCACCTCTGAAGAACAGAATATGGCAAAAGTGATGAGACGTGACTTCTGAAATTAGCTGACAAAAAGACTGTGACCTCTCTCTCTCTCACCGGGAGGAAAGCGAACTGCCATGTTTTGAGTAACCCTATAGACAAAACAACATAGCAAAAAATTCATGTTTCTGGCCATTGGCCACAGCAAGACCTGAGGCCTACCACCAGCCCTGCCAGTAAGCTTGAAAGGAGATTTTCCCCCAGTCCGGCCTTTGGATGCGATCTCTGTTGACACCTTGGCTACAGCATTGTAAGAAACCTTGAGCTACTGGACCCTGCTAAGCCAAGCTTGGATTTACAACCACAGAATGAGTGAGATAATAAATGTTTTTTCTTTTAAGCAACTAATGTTGAATTTTGGGATAAATTGTTACATAGTCATAGATTGTCTAATAGATTTTGGTATCTGGAAGTGGGGTGATCTTGTGATTTGATAGTGGGTTTAGACTGGAAGGATTTTGAGAGATATGTTAGAAAAAGTCTAAATTTCCTTGAATATTCAGGCCAATTTCATAGGTATTGCTGACAAAGTAGGTCTAACGAGAAAGCACAAACCATTCACAATAACAGTAACAAGTGTAACAAAGTACATTTGATAGTGTTCTCCCCCAAAAGGCTGAAAATAAGGGTCTTAAGTATGGGGGATATTTAGGCTAGGGATTATCTATGATTTAACATATTGGCGACTTTCCTATTCATAATGTTCATTCTTCTCAGACATATATACACACACAGCGGATGTGTATGGCGATTTGATGTGGGGCAGGGTGCTCTACTGCAGCTTTTTATGACACTCTGAGCCTTCGCATTAACTTTTTATAGATATATCTTGCTCAAATCTGTGCCTGTGAATAAAAGGCAGTTTCCCTTTTCTCTTATGGAAGAAATGCATGACCATTCTACTTCAAATCTTGATTCTACTTACTAAGTCATTTCTATTACAAATATATTTTTAGGTTATGCATAATTTTCTTGGATATATCTGGTCTTAGTGCAAAGGTAAATTCTGTTTTACAAAGTCTTGAACTAAATCCAGTTAGTGCTTTTGCTTTACATTAGTGGGGAAAAAATTTGTTATGTAACCTAAAGATATTCTTACTTATGGGTAATGAAGGAAGTGTTATTCATGGTTTATGTGCCTACAGACATGGAGTTGAGAGAGCTAAGAGTAACACTGTGTTGTTTTATAGATGGTATTTCTTTGAAAGTAAACATAAATCTTTTATATATTATCAGGTAATGTGTATATATGTATATGTATGTTTCTCTCTGCATCTCTCTCATATATATTACATATAATCACATACAATGTGTGTCTGGGAAAAGTTCAGCCATTGTTAATGGAATAAGAATGGTTTGTATGACATCAATGTTACCTGGCAGCCAAGAAGAGTGGACTGGAATGCACATGTGTGAACAATGATGACTTCACTCTACTAGTCAATGGAGATGGTAGATGCCATTGAATGAGCATGTGAACTGTATGGCCATCTCATTCAAACCAACTGAGTGAGTAGAGCAGCACGTTGGCATCAAATTTTGTGTTAAGCTTGAATATTTCTCCACAGAAACTATTCAGATGATTCAGAAGGCCACAGCTCTGGGCAACTGGTGATTGACAGCTTCAACGCAATAGCATGCCCTCCTACATATCAGGTCTCATGCAGAGTTTTTTAGTTAAACATCAAATCACCCAGGTGACTCAGTCCCCTACAGCCCAGATTTGGTGCCCTGTGACTTCTGGCTTTTCCCCAAACTAAAATCACGTTTGATAGGAAAGAGATATCAGACTGTCAATGAGATTTAGGAAAATACAACTGGGCAGTTGATGGCAATTGGGAGAAGTGAGTGAGGTCCCAAGGTGACCTCTTTGAAGGGGACTGAGATGTCATTGTCCTAGGTATAAAGTTTCTTGTATCTTCTTTAATAAATGCCTCCCCTTTTCATATTACATGGCTAGATACCTTCTGGACAGACCTGGGTATAATTTAATAGTATCCCATTCTCATTTTATTATACTGGGTCAAAAGAAAATATAAGTCCAGTCAATCTATATTTTAAAATAATGTTTTATCTAAATTTGGTTATTTAGATAAGACATACTTATTATGACATCTTATTTTACATGTCACTTGAGAAACATTATCTTGAAAAATCCTTCAATTAAGTCCCAGTGAGAAAAAGAGGTGAATTTAGAAAAATACGATTGTTTACCAGGATGTAAGTGACTTAGTAGTAACATGGTCCATATCCCAGAATCAATCATTTTAGCTTCCATCACCACCAAACACTTACGTATACTTTGAAAATTACCTTTATTAATGAAAATTACATACACAACCAATCTTACGTAAGGAAGGTAAAGTGCTATGTCAGTGATGTGCTTTGAAGAAAAGTCTTTCTAATCAGGAATATCTTCTTTTATGGCATTCCACAGAGTTCCAAATTCCAAATATTCATGTACCCTTAAAGATGGTCTTTCAAGAAGCAACACGTTTTCAGTAAGTTAACCTATTACCCTAAGAGTAGTTAACCAGTAGGTAGCTTGTTAGCAGGAATTGATTAGTCTATATGAATAATTGCCACTTATTGTTATATAGCAGAAGAAAGGCCTTAGGGAATTTGATTCTGATTAAGTCAGTTTTGATGGCAGTGGCTACAGTCAACAACCTATATTTAGGGTTCCTGAAAGTTGTGAAGTTTCTACTTGCACTCTCCTAAGAAAGTGGCCCTGAAAATCTAGGAATACATTAATGAAGGGAAGCAAGGTGGTACTAAGTCAGTGGAGTGGCAAGGTCTTGGATACATATTTTAATTTTATCAATCTTGCCTAGAGTTGGACTTTGTTATCTTTTTCCTTTTTTGTTAAATACAGACAACTCACCAATGAAGATTGTACAACACTAAAGTTCTGTGTAAGGAAAGGTCCTATTGTTTTAATAACCTAATTATGATGAAGAACTCTTAGTTTTTCGATTGATTCTGATGATAGTCTTTAAGTGCATGATTTCACTACTACAATCTTTGTAACTTTTTAATAGACATTGGAGGCATAAAATTGGGTTACCCATAATCTTGGCGATCATTAGTCCACTCATGACCCTGTCATTCATTCATTCATTCATTCACTCAGTCACTCTCTCTCATTTATACAATGAGTTAAGACAGTCAATTATAAATCCACTATTTAACACAAAAATCGAAACCTTGACAATAACTCAGTAGTCCTTCTCAATCCCCTCACCCTATCTTTTTCTACCTAACATAACTCATGTCAAGTCCTGTATTCACTGTTTTCTTGATATTTATATCATTTTATCCTATTTAATTGTGTTTCTAAAAAGTATATATCTATATTTTATTTATTTTTAACTTTTCAAAAGGATCATGCTTTATATATTCATCTGTGGCATTTTTCCTTTAATATAAAATTAAGATTATTTATATTGCGTCATTGTGAATATTAGACATTCATTCATTTTGATTGCTGTATAATATTTTGCAGATTTTTTAATATCCCACTGAATAGTTTCTTTTCTCCCTGCCTACTTTCCTTATCTCTTCTTTCCTTTTTCTTCTCTCCCTTGTCCCTCGAGTTAGTTCTGCTCTCTCTCCTATATTCAGGACTTTGTAATGGCAGCTACATACTCTACATTTTCCACTGCAAATACTTCAACTAAAAATCCAAAACAGATTTTTCCCTCCAATTCCTTCTCCTCATACCTCCTTATCAGAGGATCCTGGGACAAAGGCAGAGAATTCCAAGAAACAGGATTTTAAAATAACCATATAAAGCAGTAACTAGATATACATATATATTAGAATTCTCTTTATTAGTCCACTTAACTGGTTCTGAAACCTGAGCATGCATCAGAGTTACCTGGAAGACTTTTAAAGCTATAGATTACTAGACCCTACTCCAGAATTTCTGATTCATGAAGTCTGGAATAGAGCCAGATACTTTGTACTTCTAACAAGTTCCCAGGTGCTACTGATGCTACTGGTGTGGGAGCCACACTTTGAGAACTACTGGTATATTAAAAAATATTTTTGAAGGGCTCTATACCCCAAACCTTATATTAGTCTCACAGGATAAGCACTTTTTGGAATGGATTTGGAAGATGATGTTCACTGTGCCCATGGGCAGTTATCTGGTTAATAATCCAATATTCTTTCAAATATACAGGAAAAGAAGTATTGGTCCTTCCCTTGAATTCTATGTGTGAATATAAATTAATACTTGTCTTTCTTGTACACTAGCCAAGGGTATTTCCTGAAATTCAAAAATGAGCAAGTTTTAAGATAGCTCTATTTGTTTTCATTCTGTTGTGAAACATATTCTGGTTATATCCTTTAAAGTCTATGTACAGATATAACCCCCTGACTAATTGATGTGGTTTTGATAGTATGCAGGTAGGCCACAGTTCTGTGTACCAAACAATATTTTAAATGCACTAAATGCTACCTATTAAAACTTTCATGTAAAAAATCCTTCTGGATTGTGCATAATTATCCCCCAATTTATTCTTTTGCGAATTTAGAATTCTGTGTGTAACATCTTCTTGAATGAGCACACATGTGCACTTGAGATACGGCCCTAGGAAAGCATGCAGTGACAGAACGAGTGACTTCCTCAGATATCTATGTGCAATTTTAGTGGCAAAAGTTGTACATTTTCATTGTATGTCATGTACAACTTCATGACTGTCTTTTTCCAGCTCATAAATGCTGCTGATTTGTAATTTCTAGGATGCTACAATATCCCCATAAACCTCTCTTCTTAGAAGAAACACAGTTCCATCAAAACAAGTCTTTGAAAATATTGACCAAGCAGTAATAAACAACACTCCTCAAATGTGTTGTATGTATTAAAAAAATAACCTCTTGAGGGGCGACACCAGTTTTATCTTCACTCATTATGCTTTGCACTTTTTCTAACACTAGTAAATGATGTGGTCAGCCTAGCTCATAAGAGTAAAGCTTTCTTTCTTTCTTTTTTTAATCTCAGGAAATGATCTATATTCCCTTCCCTGGTTATTCAGATAGATAAAAATATCATCTTTTTAAAAACCGTTCCCAGCGGACAGGAGATATTTATATTTGGCACTGTGAATGAGGATCTATAGTTAAGTAAATGGGAAAATACCAGATCAAATTATATTGCCTTTAGCAAGTAATAGCGATGTTAGCCCCTTGATACTGACCAGGTTGTTCAATACATTTATTAATTTGTGTTATTTAAAGTAAAAGTTCAAAGAGCATAGTAAACATTTTGACTGGAGTGGGAAATGGATTCCTGCTACACCAGGACCGAGGACAACTGGGAAGCTTGAGCAGTGCAGCTGTAAGCTCGAGACAGCCATGAACCTAATGAGTCTGCTAATAGCAAAGGTACATTGACTGACTTGGAAAATCAATTTGCCAACTGATCCACGCCATAAAAGCTGAAGAAACTAATACAAGGACAAACAGAAGGAATAATCTTAATCAAAATTAAGCAAAAAATAATAGAAATAACCATAAATAAACAATTTCTGATGATTTGCTTTATGTAAATAGATGCTATAAGAGTTATGAATATCCGAAAAATTCTTTACCTTTTCTCATTACCCGTAAAAATATTTCAGTTGTCCTGTGTAGTTTTTCCACCCATTTCTTTGCCCATTTTTTATTCTCTCATTTTTCTCCCGTTTCCCTTTCTCTACCATACTTCCTCTTCCCTGTCTTGTGTTTCTTCTTTCCTTTCCATTCCTGTCCAGCTCCCTCTCTGGACACCCTCCTTCTCATTCTTCTTCCCCGTAAGCCAAGCCATGTGTAAGTACTAAATGGAGAAACCAAACGATATGCTGGTTTCAGTACTGGGATTCCCCAATGAAGAAGAACGAGAAAACACACTATAATATGAAGGCAGAGGCACTATAAAAGAGCTAGGGGACTGATGTTATAATTTGGCTTCAAGTACACAGCGTATTAGCTGACTTAATCTCCTAGTTGAACTCACTCTTTCACAAAATAGGAGTCACCTTTTATTACCTGTGATATGTGTCCTAACGGTTTCTTCATCTTTCCTTACCAGTCTATGCTTCCCACAGCTGTCTGCATTCTCATCATATTTTCTCATCAGCTTAAAATCCTTAATATCAATCATATCACTCATTGATTGATTGATTGATTCATTCATTCATACACCCAGTGATGAATATATTGTTCCTTTCTGCCTGAAGGGGGAAAATTAAAACCTTTACTGTGGTAAATATATCTATCACTGTTGAGTCCATCCTAGCTTTCCTGTTTATCCTTGCCGTGTCACATGGTGGCTGTCTTCCTTCCATCCACCCATTTCTTAAACATTCTTTGAATTAGCTTAGATGTACTTTCCTCTGTGAAGGCTTTTCTGACTCCTCACTCACCTTGGAGACTTGGGTGTTTCTTGTTCCTGAAACTTTCTTAATGTTTCTTTTAAAACCCTCAGTTATCCTGAGTGTAACACAGTTATTTTACTTTGATTGATTTTTCAAAAATTACTTTTCATCATAAAGTTAATATATGCTTCTCATAGCATTTTTAGTGAATGGGAAAAGTTGAATAAAGGAAAATATTATTCATAGTTTTACCACCCAAAGGCAACCATTGTTAATACTTGGGTATGTTTTCATCCAGAATGTTTTCTATGCATAAATTTTATAATTTGTTCAATCATTTTAAGGTAAAAAAGAGATTTAATAAATTTTAGTTTATATTTCCTTTTTATGGTTTCCTTATCTTTCCTTTTAAAAAGGAAAGATATTTTTCCTTTTAATAATTTTGTAATACATATATTTGTAATATCTAATCTTTATATAGAGTTGAAATTTATTTTGAATCCAAATTAATTACAGGCTATAATCTCCAAAGAGCTAAAGAATAACTCTAAAATGTATATTTAATTTTTTTATTGCTTGGGCTGTACTACATTTTTTGAGTCTTGCTTGGAATCTTCACATAACACCCTGCAAGACAGATGTTCTCATGCCTATTTTATAGGTGAAAAGCCCAAAACTCTGAGAAATTAATCACTTGTCCAATGTCGAGTTGTGGTGATACAATGAGACTCGGATTTTATTCTAAAGCCGATAGTTATGGTCTCTGGTTCACTAGGAAGCCTAAACGTAGGACTAGTCTTCTTTCCTTATTTTTTAAAATTATATTTTGATTCTTGCCTGATCTCTCTTTCTGATCAACATTAGAGATTTTTTTAAATTTTCACTAATCTCACTTATCAGAGATTAGCAAGTGGTTCCAGAAAATTGCCAGTGACATAATAAATGCAAAATAAATATTTATTAAACAAATAAGACAAGGCAAAGTAAACCAAAGAGCAGAGAGAAACTATAATGAAAGGTCAAAAATAATCTGCATTTTTTCACTCTGGACGCTGTCATATTTTTTAATTAAGGGGGATTTGTTTGATTAGAATTCTGAATATTGTTTTTATTCAATGACACTGAAATTTGGGTTAATATTTTCCTCCTAATCCTGCGCTACAAAAATAAAGCTCTAGAGTTTCTCAGACCATAGAGGAGGGCTGCAGGGACATCCTCTTGTTCCTGTGATCCTGTGCTAATATATAGTCATAGCTCTAAAGGTAAACTGCTTGGTTATGAAAAGAAACTCTGTGTCATGTGTCCTATTTACTATTAAAAGTTCTAAGAGGGGCAAGTCAAGACCCAAAAGCATGACCGTTGTTGAGATTAATATTGTTTATTCTAATCACAGTGATAATGGGAATAATTATGTCTGCTATAAAAATATTTTTAAAGATCTTAAGATGTTCCACAATTTCTTCTCACTGGTTTTTCATTTTCCCCATACTGAAAGGCAGCGTGGTAAATGAGAAAGCCTACACTTCTGGAGTTGGAACCAGGCTATGCTGCCCACTGCCTCTAGGGCCTTGGGGGCGTAGGCCCAGTCCTCTGAGCTTCTCCTTCTACCCGCTTTGTGGTTTGAGTGAGAATTAGAAGTAATGACAACTATGTAAATGCTGGCACATAATAGGTGTTCAATGCATGTTAGGTTCTTACCTTAACTTTTCTTCTTTTCTTCATATATAGTAAGTGCTCATTTACTATGCTAATGGATGACACGGACATCATCACAGTTGAAGAAAATGACAGCTAAAGAATCTGCCTTTGCTTGGCGTAACTTTACAGTCCCTTAGTCATCCAGATAGAGCCTGTAAGTAATAATGGTTATGCAGTGGTTTTCAACTACTTTCTCATTGTAATGTGTTTTTTAAAAAATGAGATAATACCTTTAACAATGAATACCCAAGCCAAATTACTTTTTTTCCTTTAATATACTTTTCATGATATGCTGTGTTGGAGACAATTTATAAAAAAAAAAACCTTAATTTTTAGAGAACAAACAGAAGGAAAATTAAAATGTAGACAAATATAAATTAGACATAGGGATCAGAAAATTGCATAGCTCCAGTAACATAGATCTTCTTTAATGTGGTTGGTTATTGAAGCTGTTTATTTTCTGTTGACCTTATTTTCATTTTCTTATTTAAGCATTAGCGAAAGAACATCTTAAGACCACTCAGTGGTTGCTCCTACCCATTCGGCGGCCTGAGCGATGGAGGCTGCACACCAGGCTTCGGTGGTGGGCTGAGCACTCCCGGCTTCAGGAGGAGCCTGCTGAGCAGGCACAGAGGGCGCCTGTGCTTTCCGACCATGGAAAGCATCCGACCCTGACCCTGGTCAGGGTCCGACCAGTCAGCGACCCCAGGCTGAGCAGCAGTGAACTTGGGGGCTGGAGCAGTTTGTTCACCCTGAGATTCCTCCTTGGTCACAGCCTTTTTAGCAGCAGACTGCACTTCCTTCCTTTTCGGTCTTTTCAGGACCTCTGTAGAAGGATAGAGCAGGCCCGACTTCCCCGTGGGTGCTCATGGGAGACGGGGCCGCGCATACGCAGAGCCTCCGGGGCCAGCGTCCGTCGGCTCGGACCCTTGTCGTATCCTGGGGTGGCGATCTGCACGTGGCACAGAATAGAGCCTGTGCTACAGGGAGAAGTGGTAGGCAGCTTGAACTTAACCGCTTCTGTGAGAGGCTGGCGCTCAGCCCTGGGATCGGTAACCACCAGAAGACATTGCCTAGGCCCAGTTAGGGAAGGTCCCAGGAGTGAAGAGCGGCCAGTAGTAGAAATGGCTCCGGTGGCAGCAGCAATGGACTTTAGCACAGTTCACTGAAGAACGTGAAAGTGACAACTGAGTTTTCAATGGCAACGACTGGAGCTGCCAGCAGGAAGCTTCTCCCAGGTTCTCTACAGATTTATGAGGTAATGCCATCACTTTTCCTTTTGTAGATGTACTGTACCATTTGGAAGTCAAGATTGGTGCCACCTTAGTGGGGTCTTGCTGCAAGGAATTTGAGGGCATCAAGGGCTCTGGAACTGTGACAGTTTCTCTTTAAGTTACGACGGGAGCCACGAGCGAGTCGTGAGAATCCTTCTCTTGAGAGCATAGAAAGGCTCCTTTAATTTTGTCAGTCTTATTTTATTCCTCATGAAAAAAAGATGAGTAATTCTTTTAAAATCCTTTTTTTGGGGTAGTGCTTTGAAAGGGAATAAACAACATTTTACTCAGAAGTAATATCTAAAATCTAATTTCACTTGAAATTATTTTTATTATGTGAAGAATTATATTTGCAGAGAATACAATCTATCCATTGACACATTTAAGTTATTAAACTGTGGAATAAAACAATGCTGCCATTATTTAGTATTCAGAGCTAACACGATTGCTGATTATTTTAGCAAACATGTACTTTGATAAGACTTGCCTGTCAACCCACAAACTCAAGAAACACAAGACAATATACTGTGACCATAAAAGCTTTAAGATGTTGTAAACATTTTATACATTATATTTCATCCATCCAGCCATCCATTTATCCATCTGTGCAATAACCCATGCTTTATATTTAAGAACAAATTATCTAATAATAAATTTCTATGCTTTTATTTTTACAACAATAAACCTGATTTCTCAGGCAGTGTTATTATTTTCCTGTGGAGAAGCATATAATGGACATAGGGCAAAGTCCCTAACAAATGCTCTCTAAATAATGTACGTATAAAGGTCTAGGCAGTAAAATGAGACAGACCAGTGTTAATTCATAATACTAATAGCTATTTCAAATTGGTTGTTTCTAAAATGTCCCTATGTAGTTTCAAATTCTACATAATTGTTTGAACCCAAGTTAACTGAAGATAGCTCGTTGTAGCATTCTTTGGAAGGAATTTTCCCATCTTGTTGATGACATGGCGGTACATGGATTAAACGATAGTATAGTTAGTAAATTTTTAGCTATTTGAACAACGTTCCCAGAGTTTGATTAATAGACCACTTTCAAACTTGAGTGGTATCTCCGGTGACATGCCAAAGTGTCTATCTTAGATACTTTTTTCTCGAAGTTCATAGGTATAGTTTGAACAAAAATTTAGGCAGACATATTATGTTTGTAAAAGTTGAGAACTGTAAAAAATGTATTAAAATTTTGTGCTCATTGAATCAATATGGAACAAAATCAACAAAATAAAGTTTAATGACCACACACACACATCTACCCTAAATATAAGATATGCGTGTATGCAATCTTACATCTTGGTTAACAATATCAACTGGAAATATATATATGAAATTATCTCTTTAAAAAAAAACACCTGGGCTCTACCTTAATAAACCTAAAGACACAGTAATATTTAGGAATAAACATATTTATTATATAGTTGTTTATAATATTGAGCTATTTAAAATAAATAAACATCCAAATGAGGAGACTAGTTACTGTAATCATGATACATTCACTTGACGGAATATCATATGTTCATCAAAATGAAACTTATGAAGGGATAGGGCTTCCCAAAACATAGTAAGGTGCTTGTATATTAATACTAAAAACAAAATACAAATTGGATAATTTTTCCTTATATAAACAATTTAAATGATATTCAAGTAAACATTTAACAGATATACACCAAATACTATCTTTGTCATTCTACTATGTGTTATCTCTCACTTCTACTTCTTTCTGTTTCAGTTTTAATACTGAATATGTATTACTTTTTTATAATTATATGAATATTTTTAAGTCCTTTGCAGAAGTAGTGGATTAGGATGCCTGGCTGAAAGCAGCTAAGGCTGATGGCTAATGACAATCAGCTTGTTAAAAACGGTCTTTTCCATACCTCACCTCACTGAATCCTTACAGCACACTTTAATTCACTTAAGGCTCGCAACAATTGTATGGGGTATGTTTCATCATCCTCATTTTAAAATTTAAGCATACAGGCCACAGTTAGGGCATGGCAGAAATCGTGCTCTGAAAATTTAAACATGAGCCCACAGTGAAATTAGTAATAACTTCATAGGTTATGATAAGGTGATAGTATATGTAAGGTACTCCCCTCAGTATTAATGAGTAGAAAATCCTTACAATTAAAATGCACAAACATACGCACACACACACGAAAGGCGATGGTGGTAGTGGGAGCTGCTGTGGTCACCTGACAATATTTTAAAAGTTATGTGGAAAAGAAAGAACGGGTGTTTTTTTTTTGTTTTTTGTTTTGGTGGTTTCAAAGGATTGAACTCAGACAAACACAATGAAAATTACTGAATATAGATTTCCAGTTAATATAGAATAGTTGAAATATTGACTCTTTATACCTGGAAATACAATATTAAAGCAGAATCTCAATGATCATGTATCAGAAATATATTATAAGAGAGATCTATGTTGAGTGAAGGTTTTTATTAGATACTCTATTTATTTAAAGCTCTGGAGTTCTTTTTATAATTCAGTTGTGTTTTATCTTCCTTAATTCTTAATTGTTTTTCCATGATCTTTACAAGTATTAAGAAGTACATTTTTTCCTCTATGGCTTTATTTCAATGTATGCACTTGTTATTGTAACCAAATGACTGTTCTCTTCAACTTCACAGTTAGAAACTTTAACATTGTTGTAAGTCTGGGTTTCAAGGGCCCATTACAAACCAGTATCAGTTTTGGATGAACCTGGTAAAATGGATGTTGTCCAAAGAAATCAAATACGATATCCTTGCCACGAGATGGGGCAGGTGGTGTCTTAGAGGCCTGGTCTGGGCAAGGATTTAGAATTTGGAGCCAAAAGAGGCGGAGACAATTAGCAGAGGCAAATTTTAGGGGTTTCCAAGGTCAGTACACAAGGTAAACAGTCTGGGAATAGTTGCCAAAACCAAATGGAACAAAACAAGGAGGGCGAACCAATTCCCAAAGCCGAGAGGATAGAAAGCAAGAGCAGATGATTTCTGAAATGGCTTAGAGCAATGAAATAAAGGAAGAGTGGAGAAATTCCCTAATCTGGATTTTAGGTTATGCCATATCTGTAGCCTCAGTGAGTACGGCAATAGCCAGGAGAGGCAGACACCAGAGCT
Source organism: Mormoops blainvillei (assembly GCA_004026545.1). NCBI lineage: Eukaryota > Metazoa > Chordata > Mammalia > Chiroptera > Mormoopidae > Mormoops > Mormoops blainvillei. The sequence continues at coordinate 395,833 of PVJD01000587.1, forward strand.
CACGCTAAATTGATACTCTCAGGTAACATTAATTAATTTATTACAAAGTATTTAATGGATGCATCTTATGAACAAATCATTTTGCTAACTACAATGAAAAATATAAAAAAGAATAGGCATGGATCTTGTCCTCAAAGAGCTTACTTTCTAATGAGTGGAAAGATAGAAATACAACAAAAAGTACAAAAACATATGCCATATATATATTAAGTGGTAGGAAAAAATAGACATATATTACCTGGTTAGGTAAATATGTAAGTGGACAAATATGAGAAAAAAATGAGAATAATTCAGGAAGAAAACATTCCGAAACTTTTAAAAGACATTTTACACTTTTAAATTTCTAGTTCAGTACAATTCTACTCTCAAATTGAGTTTCATTTATGAAAGCGGATACACAAAAACACAATTCATAAACTTTTAGTGTAAGGAAGACACTGGCAATCTGCCAATCCCTGACCTCTCCATGAAGTTACTGCACATCCGAGTGGTTGAGAAACTTGCCCAAATCACACAGCAGCTCCGTTTGTCTGAATTCTATTTGTCGAATTCGTAGCCATTCACAGGAAATGATTATTCATGTGAATCTGTATTAACTTTTTCTTAACATTTTTTGTCCTCATTGAATTGCACGTGAATGAGTTTGATAAATCTGTTGTTGTTCAACAGCTGAAAGCATTAAGTCTGATAAGCTTGCTCAAACTGATGCATGAAAATTTATACAACTCTCAAGCCATGTGATGGTTGACTGATGTACACACTAACACTGTGTGAAATGCCTTTCGGATTCCATATTATTTCTTCTGGCACTTCCTCAGAATGTAGAATTAGGGCATGCTTTATTACAAATATTATATCTATCTAATCAAACACTGGTGTGGATCATGCCAGCCATCTTCTTTATACTGTCTTTAGACCCAGGCATTAAAAATTTTCTACTATAACTTAATACCTCTATAAAATGATCCTGAAGTCTATGATACTCTCTACATTTTTTTAAAAGAGTTATTGAGGAAACTAAAAATGTAAAATATGATCTATCGGTGGATCTACAAATGGATTTTATTTTACAGTATCTAAACCTACTTATAATTTTTTAAGTGAAGAACTTAGAGAAAAAGTCGCACCATTTTGCTTGGGTTTATGTGAGAGATCTTCAACACAAAAAGGTTAGAGTGTGTTAATGACAGAAATACTTAAAAATACAGCTGTGGATTAAATACAAGATTTTTTTCTAGAAGTTTCTTTTTTCCAATAAATGTGGAATTTATAAATTTTAATGAAGATGTTATTCTTTGTAGCCTTCATTTTAGTTAATATAAATAATTATTTACAAAACCAGCAAGGTTTTAAAGGAAAAAGGTTATTAATATTAAGGCTATATCTGCCAATTCAAAATAATTTGGGGATTAAAGTTTTTAATAATAATTTTCAGTAATTTTGTTAGACAACACCTTAATATTCAAAAACATATGGTGTATACAATTTCACTCTTAGGCCATTTTTCCAAAATGACTTTACTAATGGACTATCACAGAGTTTTCAGAATAGATTTTAATTCTTAATTTTATTTTCTCCATCCCCTTTATGACTTTTAACTTTTTGCCACTATCACATCATACATTGACCAAGATGAGTTAGTAGAAATTGCATTTTCTTTAACAACCTATGTAAAGCAGAAGTGAGTTGATTATTTTATTTATACATATAAGTATATAAACATATGTATACATATTATGAGGTCTGTTCAGAAGGTACCCAGCCATGTAATATGAAAAACAGAGACATTTTTTAAAGAAGATACAAGTGATAGGAAACATTGTTCATAGGACAATGACACCTCAGTTCCCTTCAAAGCAGACACCTTGGGACCACACACAGTTCTCCCAATTGCTACCAGCTGTCCTGTGATATTTTCCTGAATCTTATCAACAGCTTGATGTCTCTTCCCCTTCAAAGGTGATTTTTGTTTTGGGAAAAGCCGGAAGTCACAGTGCACCAAATCTGGGCTGCATGGGGGCTGAGTCACCTGGGTAATTTGGTGTTTCACCAAAAAACTCTGCATGAGACCTGATGCGTGAGTAATGAAACTGCCAATCACCATTTGTCCATAGCTACAACCTCCTGAATCATCCCAATAGTAACCTTGAATGTTCAAGGTTAATGCAAAATTTGATGCAGATTTTTTGCTCTACTCGCTCAGTCATTTTGAATGCGATGGCTACACAGCGCACATACTCACTCAATGGCATCTACCACCCCCACTGACTAGTACAGTGAAGTCGTCATTGTTCACTCATGTACATCCCAGTCTACTCTCCTTTCCTGCCAGGCTATATTGATGTTGCACAAATGGTTCTGGTTATATTAACAATGGCTGGACTTTTTCCAGACAGACCTATTTTGTGTGTGTGTCTGTGTGTATACAACTATTTGCTTTTTCCTATTTATAAATCTATAAATTGATACTTATTTGAGGATAGAGGACCAGTTTTACTTAGCATGAAATGTCTAGCACAGAAGCTTACTTCTGACAACTACCTACAATAATAGGACAGTTTAATTAATATAGGAGTTATATTTTCATATACTTTGGGCAATAGGACCTCTACAATATCTGTTTAGAGTCTGAAGCATTCTAATCAGTTAATGGATACAGAGTGATTGCTTTGCTGACAGTTGGGAAGTAGTAATTTCTAGCTATGCTCTTCTAAGCATAACTATGTCAGACACTTGAAATACATCTTCATTAATTTTTATATTCAGCCATCTCTGCAAGTTGGGAATTGTTTGGGACTAAATCACTTGGAAGTAAAGCCATTTTTCCAACATGACACCTTTATGAAGTAGTGGACTAGAATTTGAACCCATATCTGTGTGATTTCAAAGATCCAATAAAGGATACTAGGAATGATGTATCATGGTGATCTGTTAAGGCAGAGAGTTGATCATTTTTACTAGACCACTATTGATTATTAGATTGCTTCCCTAGCCTATCAGTGACTAAAGGTTGAGAGATCATGTTCGCTTGCATAAATGCTGTCCATCCAATTCCCAATTCAGTGAAAGGGAATGGTGAATAGTTGTGGGGAACACTAGTTCTGGAGTCATTCAGCTCTAGATTGGGGCTCAGGTTATGTTGTATTTTAGTTACACAATCATAGGAAAGTTACTTACCTTCTCTGAGTTCTGATTTTTCTCATTAGTAAAATAGGCTTAAGTTACAGAACTTAACAAACATGATTATTGAACTTTATTGAGACAATGTATGTGAAGTCCTCTGTAAAGACTGCTTAGCATATATTAAGTACTCATTAGTGTGGTGTTAATTATTATGATAAAATTTAAAATATTTTTATTACATTTTTATAACATGGAAATTAGTTATCTAAAGTATTCCTGAATAGTATGGGATCCCACCAAATTATCACAAAGAAGAATTATCCTAAAAGATAAATGGGTGTTCAGGGTGAGAATACCATAAGTGGAAACGATAGAGCACAGCTTAAAAGTCACATTTTGAGGTTTAGTCAAATGGTAGACGACTATACCACTGCTTTTAGCAGCCCTTCCTGGTGACTTGGCACAGTGGAAATTGCTTGATATTCTAAGGTGGTTGTGAGGGAATGAATACTTAACAAAAGTATCCATGTTAAATATTTATGGCATTATGCTTTTTTTTTTAGTGAAAAACATGAGTGTCAGATAGATTTACTAGCTGCCCAAAGTTTTGTAGGTAGCAGAACCATGATTCACCCTTAGGTCTAACCTGCCTCTAATCCTGTGTTCTCTCCGTGACTTCAAGACTTTAAGTGAATTTTTATAAGCTTGTTGAAGGCTACCAATATATCTCTCAACTCAGGACAGTTTCCAGAAGAGTGCTTAGTCTGGCTAGACAGCAAAGACCTATGAGTTAACCTTCCAAGGTGAACCGTCAATCTGTGTGGGGCAAGAGTTGGTGGATAAATAATCCAGCTTTCTCACACACAGTGAAGCAATCTTAAGGCATGTTCTATGACCTCTTCGAGGGTCCTCAACCGAACGGAATGCCATTTGTCCGCAATGGTAAACCCCACAGCAACGTACCTTTATTAGCTTTCCTTTTCTTCCTCGTTTTTCTTCTCCTTTTCCTTCATGGTACTTCTTGGGTTTATCTCTCAAATGAAATACTTACATCCAAATCCTGGTTTCTTCTGGAGGAATCTAAACTAAGACCCACTATATAAAACAAATAAAAATGTAATTGCCTGATAGAAGCAGCTGTGCAGGCTTAGTGGTCTTGTTCCCCTGAGGAGGCTTCTCTGAACCACTGCCGGACTGGTCATTCCATTGAACAGGGTGTGCAGGTCTCTGGCGTGGATGGTCCCCAGGGCCCACCCAATTCTAATACTATCATTTTGTGAGTTTTTATTATTCTTCTCAATTCTTCAAAATTGTGTTTGGTAACCAGAGGAAACCCACAAGCTGATGGTAGGTGAATAGGGGTCTTTGAAGTAGCATTTCCAGGCTTTCTTACGATAAGTAAATTTTATTTTTTTAATTAAAAATAGGTAGAATCTTTAAACTATTACCTTAGATATATCAATTAAGAACTTTGGGTTTTACCTGAAATATATAAAGTTTTTAATAAAAAACTAGGCTAGATGGATT